>JNEY01001067.1:43566-56965 GCA_020875895.1 Aphelenchus avenae
AGGTCTTCCGGGTAACGCCCGCCGGTAGGCGTCCGGGTAACCCCCGCGGGTAACCCGCGCTCGCCACTAAATTGCAGCCGTGTCGGTTCCGAAACGAAAGTTCGGGACCGTAGTTTCATGAAATTGGCCTCGGCCTAAATCTGGAAGATTCTCAGTCTGTTCTGGGGTCGAAAGTCCGTCTGGGAGGTCCGTCTCGGATTCCCCTGCTCTATAGCCGCTGGTTCCTCGTATTCTTCTTCTTCTGCTTCCACCGCTGTCATCGTATTTCGGCTTCCCATTTGTAAGTTTGTTTTCACTATTTACCTTGCTGCCTTCCGCGTTATTAGTTAATAAAATTGCACGTGCATATACAGCTGTGGGACGTTAATTTGTTGTCTAATTGAGTGGCCTAGGAACTTAGTAAGACAGCACTTTTAGCGTACAAAGGGTGTCATTGCGAACCCTACCTACGTACTGCAAGTGTGTGTGGTGTTCCACCCGTTCGCCCCTTTTATGGTAGTGAACAGAAGGACACCCAAGCCGCTGCTACGACAGTGGAGAGATTTCGTACTAGATGGACGGCTGCAGGAGGACATTTGGGGGCCGCAGATGGCTTGTGCGCCTACTGAGCAATAATGGCACGCGGAATGCGCTTTTGCGACGCGAAAGCAGCGCTTGTTTACGTCTTTGACTCGCGGAAAACATGTTTCCACATGGGTAACGCGGTTTGCGAAAAACGTGTTTTTCGAAAACACGTTTCAGGACAAGTAACGCAAATTTTTGGTTTTCTGAAAAACGTTTTTCAAAAACGGGTTTTTCCAAAAAAAACATGTTTCAGAAAACACAAACACAAGTACCACTCCCCACTTCGCCCCCTCCCAAAATCGAGGTCGATGCGCCTTGGTTCCGGCGGCCCAGGAAATCGTCTACAGACTCTACGAGATTCAACCCAAGCTTCTGTCAATCCCAACACCGAAATACCAAATAACTTACCAAATAACTATACTGTACGCAGCTGAAATATCTGTAGCGAACGGAATGAGTATATGGCGTTTGCTTGATTTCACTTGGCTTAAGAAATGTCCGGCTGCGCAGGGAGAGCCGGATTTTGCACCAAAATGCGGAGCTATGCAGATTTTCCGCTCTCTGAGGCTTGCCATGACGATGCCGACTTTTTGGAGATTGCTATTTTGAAGCGAGGCAGAGGTCGACGTTATTGACAGGTTTTTTTACATGCTCATTATGCTACTTTTTAATGTTGCCGTTCACGATTTAGCGTTAGTTCATTGGCGGTATGTTTCACATCGTATGAATTTTAAGATGACGTACAGTCTAGTGCTAGTAGTTCAGCTAAGCATTTTTGTGCTGAATTTTCCAGTAATGCCAAGAGCCACGGTTGCCAGGTCATCTGGCTCGGCTGAAAACTCGTTCATTTGGAGCGCATGCCTGCTTTCAGCGAAGCCGAACACTGACAGAATGCATTCTCGCACCTGACATGCAGATGTGGGGCTATTCGAAGCGGAGCAGACATCTTCACCAATGGCGCTGAAGTGGACAGAACGGCGCCGTAATACGGAAGTTGCAGAATACGTCAACAATCCATTATATGACTGAATTAGAGCTAACCGCGGGGTCGTTAACGAATTATTCATTAACTTTCAACGATTATGCAAATTTATCTTGAAGAGAAATGTAACGCTTCGTTACTTCTCTCGAAAAGTGGCAGGTTGCGGTTCAGAAAAACCGGCATTTATGCCTTGCGGGCGACGGAAAACTGCCCAAATACGGTACGGAATACGCCACCGTATCGGATCGATGCCGTAGTACTCCGTACCGTACCAGTACTGTACGGTACACAAGCCTTAATGGCTCGATACCGTACCACACTCCGCACCATACCATACGCAAAGGGTGTCCACAATTTGTGGCGGCCGCAACGGCAGCAATCAGTGATTTTACCGTATTATGGGCTATGCATAATAAACGATGACGCTCTAAAGGGCTGGGAACACGCTAGAAATGTTAGTAGAACACTCTAGGACATTATGGTTGAATATTAAGACTTCGAGAGAAAAGTCGGTATTTTCGAAAATAACTTGCATATTTGGAAATGGCTTGCCGTGGTTAGCGTCGTGGCAAAGTTTGGAGACAATCGGAGTTGGTCGATTTTCGCTCATCCAAAGGGTCCCCCTTTGGTTAACTTCGATTACGGTGGCCATTGCGGCGGAGTTTCATCTTTTGGATTGAAACCCACCGCAATGCGGCCACATTGCGGCCGCAAAGCGGCGCCGTAATTGCGGCTGCAACGCGGCCGCAAAGCGGTGGTTATTGGACGCATTGCGGTGAGTGCGGCCGTTGCGGCCGCAATCAATTGTGAAAGTAGTGTAAAGGGCGAATGGTTCTTGCTTGGCAAAATTTTCACCAGCTTATTTCTTCTTCACGAAGCTGACTAAACGGGCTTGTTCGGTGAAGTTTTCAATGATATTTTATCTAACCTTCTAGTAACAGATAATAAAGCTCTTCAAATATTTGACCGTGGCCGGGGCGGTAGAGCATATAGATTTCCACCATTGTGAGGCGTCCTATGACCTCACTGCGTACCATGTTTTGTCCTCGCTATTCGAAAGCATACGAAGAATGCGCTGAAGTCTAAGGCAAGCCAGTTTTTTTTTGTATAACCGTCGTCTTGTGACGCCCTATGTACTCATTGCACTGACATGTCTTTAAAGTTGATCCGTCTGGGCATATAAATCGTTTGGGTTCAACAAAAACGAGCCACGTAGAAGTGCGGAAGAAACTCCATATCTACGACGGTTAGCGGTTTACCGAAATGATGCAGTCCTGTCTGCTACAGCAGGCAGATTCTTCTTAGGAACACAGTGCTCCCTAGCGGATATCGACTACAGGTCTTACCAAATATTCGCTCGTAACTAGCTACTGGCATTGTAAACTGCAGAAGCGAAAGAAATCGAGCAAGCATACAATTTTTACGAATTCCTATATTTTAGTTGTTTTTTTTTGTCCTGGCTTTATTCGACTTGCATCAGAGGAGAATCTAGGAATGGTGCCAGTTCCACTCGCCGGATTCTTGACTGTTGTTTGTAACCGTCATTAAACGGTCATCGTACGGCACTTGTATCCCTAACTGTCATTTTGTTAAGATTTCCTTAACTTTCAGGTGAAATATGCAAAAATTTTAATGGAATTGCTTGTACATCGTTCGCCCTGGGCCATCGCAAGCAAAAGAACTCGTATACGTCGATGATCGACAAGAGTGGATCCTTTGCATTTGCATAGCTTTTTAGGGACGCCATTTTTCGAAAAGTTCACGTTATCATCTTTTGCAAGCAGGTTAACCTGCTCAAATTGGGCAAGCTAACAGTCAAGCTGAGGAAGCACGGCTCATCACTTCTTGGTCAACAGGAGCCTGATTACGTGACACAAATTACATGACACGAACTACGAGAGCCCAGCCAGTTGAGCGTGCTCTCTTTCGATGCGTCTAGCAAGCGAGTATAGGAAACTCTAAAATCAGTCCACACTAGTGGTCGGCGGATTAACTCAATAGTGCCCATGATGTGCTCGACTTTTTCTACGCCAGTGTTACCGATGAACCGATATTTTTGCGATGAACTGAACTGAAATGGAGGTCGAGTTCAGTTCAGTCCAATGCACTAAAGTTCAGTGAGCTTGGCAGTTCACCCAGAAATTAGAAATCTCCGACAGGGTAATGGGACCTTTTGGCAAAAAAAAATTTCGGAAGTAGGTGCAAGGTGCTACCTAATGCCTCCACGTTACTCGTCTTTTGTCGTGGCTTTGTTTGAGCCGTCAATAGATGTTTCGCCCTTCACCTAAGGTTTAAATTCAGTCTCAGAAATGTCCATTGTTTAATAATTATCTGCCCCGGAAGCGCTGAGCCGGCCAACAGTCCTGGAGGGTCTCGTCGCTCCCACCAACAAGCCTAAAGCCAATGCATACTCACATTAAAAAAAAACAGAGAAAAAAACAAATAAAAACTTTTATTTGTGAATGCGTTTACCGACGTCTACTTCCTAGCAGAACATTCGAAAATCTAAAACACAAAAATTCTGGAATTTGTATTCTTTTTCTTGCGGTGATTAATTTTTTTGCCGTACGTCTCGATTATTATGCGCACGTTACTTGTCACTTATTATCTACCTACACGATCTGTTATGGATGTACTCGTTTCTTTAAGGTAACTTTGCGGAAGCATTATGAGCAATGACCTCAAGGATATCGAGGAGATGTTTTTTCTTGTACAGAAAGTAGTTCATTCATTGTTTTTAACCGGCGCTTCCCTTTTAAATGCTTAAAGAGGCAGTTTTAGGCTTTATATCGTGAATGCTGATCGCAAAGACACCTGCATTTTACATAAAACAAACTTGCTTTGACGACATGTGTCTCATACTATGGCGTGGTCAAGGCGTGCTTGCAAGTGCATGTTTCCGACTGCGAACAGCCAGCGCCGTTACCGATCAGGAGGGCCAAATCGGACGCCCAGTGCCTCTCTGGAGGACCACTAATTCGAGCAGCCATAAAAACTTCCGCAGGACAATGCATCATAAGCTTCGGTCAGAGCTTGAAGCTAAATATAATTAGCCACGTTGTTGTTTAATAAATATGTTCACAGCTATATTATTGATCGCTGTTGGGAGCATCCTGGCTCCGTTTCGTTATGGGAGAGCCGGAGATACCCTCAGTCCAGCAGTGTACGTTTTCCCGTTTAAATTTCAACAAGAAGACCCGTTCCTTGTTTTCACAAAAAAACTTCCTCCGTTAGCTGATGTCTCTTGTAGACGAACTTATTCGGTTAATTACCGACCCTTGACAATACTCCCAGTATGAACATACACATTCGTCTAGAACTGATTCCGGTTGCGCAAACGCAAGGGGTTGCACAAGTTGGTCCAGGTTTGTCTTTAAAAAAGATACTTAGCGCCACCAAATATTTGCTTCCTTAAAGTAGAAGTACGAAGCAATGAAGGTGCTTTCGTAAGCGTGTGGCGGTTCTCCGGGCGTCGGCATCCGTGGCAGACCAAGTTTAATTCCCGGCTTAAGTCACTAAACAGCAGTAGCTGCTGGTTAAACTAGATGGAGGCCATGCAGTGTCGTGTTGCCGTGCCATTTTCCTTGTCTCACGGCGAGGGTTCGACGAAGCCATGTATGAACATTTGTGCCAGGGATGGGGACTCGCCGAAATAAAACACGAATCCGAATCCGAAGCAGAACGACCGAATTTCCGAATTCGAATCCGAATTTCCATATCTGGTTTTTAATGATGACCAAATCATTGAGTAGACTTCCAGTACACCATCTATTCAGTTCTGGACTATTCGACCGAATGCCAGCAAGGTAACACGTCAATTCAGTAAACGACGATTCAGTAAACGACAATTCAGTAAAACTAATTCAGTAAACGACAATTCAATAAACGACAATTCAGTAAACGACAATTCAGTAAACGACGATTCAGTAAAACAAATTTGGTAAACGACAATTCAGCAAAAAAGCGCATTCCACTTGCTTCTGTCTTGGGGGCCGTTTTTCATGTACCATATTTTTTAACGAATCGCCATCCTCTGTTAAACTGCCCCGTCCAATAGGCCCTCACTCCAGGGAGTCGACAAGAAATTAAGGACCTCCCAATCGCCTCTAATATACCCTCGGGTGGTCAATAGTGGCATTTAAAGCATTTTCTTTACGTAGTACNGTTACACGGGACGTAGTTTGGGCGGCTTTTTTAGCTCCCGGACTGGGACCGGAACTTTGTGGACAGCGAGTTTCGGCCAGCGTAACCCGAATATCCTTGGGGAGAGACGGGTCAGCGAGGACGCTACCTTAAACTATACAATAAATATAAATGGCCCGTCGCTAGGCGCCGACCGACTAAATTTTCACTTTGTACATGAAATTTTTGACAAAACTTCGTTGGTTTTGCCTGCGGCGGGCCAGGCTGACCTTAGCCTGGAATTCGAATTGGGCCGGCCCGGACTGGGGCGATGACCGGGGCCGGGAGCCGAACCCCAAGCTCCGGGACCGGGACCGCACGACCCTGCAAGGGGCCTTGCTAAGTGGCGTGACGTGAAAGCCAAATGATGTACCGAACCTGGAAAGAAGTATTCCGGATACGTGGTCTGCAATGTGTACCGCTTTAGTGTGCGGCCCACAATGATAACTTCTGTACGCTTGTAGGATTATGACCACCTGGCGGTCGGGGGTCAGATCGGACATAAGGGGGGACCCTTGGGTACTGAAAAAAGTGGAAATGAATGGCATTTTTTTCTTGTCATTTCCATTCATTTCCATTTCCCACGGGCCAAATTTCTGGCCATTTCCATTTCCATTTCCCACTACCGACATTTGCCGCCATTTCCATTTCCATTTCCGGAAATGGAAATGGGAGAACCCTGCTCCGGAATGGAATTCGCGCTGACGTTTGTATTTATTGTGCGCATAGATACGCAGATTTGGCATACCTTTTTACGTACGCATGTTTGGCGGTTTCACACATTTATTCTGCATTTTTCTTTAAACCATTCATGTTGGCCCATGGATGAAAGTTGCCCTTTGCCACTTTTCGCCAATATTTCTTGCTTCGCGCCACCTGAGAGAAGTAGCTTGCTGATGGAGCCTTCGAGCGACAATTGTGTGGACTTTCTCACGAATACATTGTGAATACTTTGTGAATACAGTGAATACCTTGTGTTAATGCTGCAGGTTTTTATCTGCCGCTGGTCATAGAGCAGTTATAAGTTGACTCAAATTAGTCGCTATAACTGAACTTAGGACATCGTAGAAATGAGAGCCGGAGAAGTTTTCATCTTTAACCACGCTATACTTTTCGACAACTTTTATCGCCGACTGAGATAAAACGAGATCGGCAAGAGGAGGTCAAATTTGCATCTTTTAATAGTGTTTTCCGCCTTGGCAGGCTAAACGGGCTTGATGGATACAATACAATCTAAGCGATTTTTAAGTCTCTACAAGACGGTCATAAAGTTCTTCAGTTGTTTGTCGGATAAGACTTCTGTGGAATTTGCTCTTTCCCCAGCCCCTTCCCCTTTCCCCATAACAGGCTTCACATGAACGTTGTCAAGCTTATGTCACTTAGAATACTGCCGAGTCAAACCATTACCGGAACGTTCGTTGCCAACTGACGCAAAATATGCGGATGTTTAATGAATGTTTTCGACGACAGTTAACATTTTAAGCATGGAATGAAATTAAATGTGAGAATGATGATTTCTGAAATTTGCCAGATTTGCAGCTGTTGCTCTTGCTCAACAGAGCTGAGGGAAACATTTTTGAGCTCCCGTACCCGTAGTGGCATAGCCCCGTTTAGCAAGCGTCGCCTTCGTCGGGTTATTATTTGTTCTCAGCACATATTTTTGTTACACTTTTTTATTTTTTAAAGCGGTAGAAACGCTGTTCTCGACGCTTCTTTGACAGCAAGAACCAGTCAGTATATGTTTGCACAGCGCTGCAGCCGGAGTCGCCGGTTTTAGGCGGAAAGTAAATGGAGGCCGGTTGGAAAGAGGTCCCGAGCAGTCTCGCAGGGTAGTGCTCACTTAGGATATGCGGGGAGGAAATGGCAGTACTTGGGCGACGTGCGCGTCATAAATGAAAAATTACGCACCGTAAATTCTCTGTTTATCCTCCTCTAATAAAAGCATCCTCTGATTAACGGCCCTACCACGGTCTCTTGGTAAAACAAACACACCTCCGTCTAATAAACGCCACCCTCTAATAATCTCCCCTCCCCTAAAATCGGAGGAAACGCCCATTAGTATGACCCTTAGTGGTATTTTAAGTATGGTGTACAACAGTACGGTATAATACATGTTTAGGACACTAAATAATTACTTTAACTGCGTGTTTTATTGTAGTCAAATCGCCTGCTTGTCTCCCTTACGATTTTCGAGAAATTCTTTTTAGTGTCTACCATAGCGATACGCATAAACCCGAGCACGTGTGACCAGCGAAGTCATAGTTAAGGCGTAACGCGTGCACGCTTAGAAGCTAAACCTGCTGGTCATCCTTGGTGTGCTGGAAGAAGCGCGTAAGGCGCACGTTTTTGGAACTTCGGTCGATTTCATGAGCCCTCCGCATGCTCACGGGCACGGACGATGACCTTCTGGATCCTGCTTAGCCTGGGACGCTTGTTCGGTTCCTAGCCCTTCAAGTTGGCCTCGTGGTGGTCAGCGATTTGGCCCGAAGGTACGAAGGTACTGGCCTTTGCGGCAACCTTGACATAGACCGTTTGACGGGGTACTTCTAAACAAACCCGTTTGCAAGCCATTAGCATGAAATGAGGCTGCTTATGGAGTAACCCTCTTAACCGCCATACTTACCGCTGCAAGACTCGGATTGGGCATGTGTCCGTTATGGCCGGTCTTCAACTCGACTTTACGAGAGTCGACTAAAGATGACCCACGCACATAACACTGGTACTAGATTACACACCGCCAGAGCATGCGCATGCAGTTCGAGTTCGACTAGTGCTGACGCATGAGATACCCGTTCACTGCAACAACTGTTTTTCACGCTTGGTACCCATCTAAAACTAATCTAATCGGGATGACAATAACGAGTGTAGCGAGTGGCTTCAGCGCCAAGCACAGCGGATTATGCGCCGAGTGGAAAAGACACCTAGCGACAACGGCAAGAGACCGCAGCAAATACAGTAGGCGGCAGAGACTCGGCAACCGACGCGGAAAAATCGGTCGAACAAGCGGCGGGAAGTTGCCGACGTACTCTTAAACGCGGTTGCTTCCTGAGCTTCTATGCGTGCAAAAAAAAGTCGCACATGCGAAAGCGAAGTAAAACCGCTGAATCGAGACATGAAATAGGAGAACTTCAATGCTAGCGTTTTGGGCCACTCTAACTGTTGTGAAAATTAGCACTTAACTTTTTCCGTGACCGAAACAAACTATTCGTAAAAATTTTTCCTTACCGAAACGTCCGTGGACGAAACAACCTTTCGAAAATTTAAGCCGTGACCGAAACTTTCCGTGAAGGCAACGGCCTGACCGAAACGACAGGCAGCCTTATGGATTTAACCACCTCGCACCACTCCTTAAGCTCCATCACGACCAGTCAAGTTCCCAGTATTATGGTGGTCAGTGTAACTGAACCAAAACATAAATTCAAATGAATGAACGGCAGGCGCTTATCGATGAATGGACTGCGCGGAAAGCACTCGCCAGAACCTTCTCTTTCTTTTGCACGGACGACACAGATCTTCCGTGGCTCTCGTCCATGACATACCGACACGCAGAACAATATTCTAGATCAATCGGCAATGTTATCGTAGACCTTCATGTCAGCGGAAGCCGAGGTGCCAATCATTTGCAGCTACCGAATCCCGAAGACGGGGAGTTCGACAGGTTTTCTGCATGCTCCATGTCGTTAGCAAATAACTAAATTAGGTTTGCTGCAGCGTAAGTTTTTATTAGTTTTGGTTCAACTACACTTCATCCTCTGACGAGGATTAGACATTCAGAATGGCAAGAGGCGAGTAAATGATCGTGTAGATAGCCTCGACCATGGCATGGCCCTTTATAATTGCACAGTTTTTGGTTGACCCTTAAGGCCCCGAAATGCTGCCTTGAGAGCTCGAATAGTACAAAACTAACTTACCGTATTTTCTCTTATTTATCCCCCGGGACATAATATTTTGATCGACTCGATGGGGGAAATTTTCAAGTTTTAAATGCCCGTAACATTTTTGTTTGACGTTTGCATCACTCGCTCTACGTCTTAAAATCTTTCACCATCGTTATCTGTTCAAATATTAGCTTTGCTTGGTACTACTCGTACCCTCGGACCAGCAAAAGTTCTTGGCGTAGCGCGGGGGGGGGGGATTAGAGGGGCAGGACAATTAGAGGGGGTGGATAAATTAGTGAAAATGCGTTATTTCACAAAAAAAAAATTGTCATTCCGAAACCATTGGCCGACCACCGATGTCTTTGCAGTGACCGAAAGCTGAGATCGATTCTAGTCGGATGTATCAAACAGATTCACTGCGCATTATCTTTGCAGCCCGAGTGCGTCACGTGGTGCTGCGGGTATATGCATTTTTGACGTGGTTAATTTTCATTTTTTCAGTGATACTAGGTCGCAAGCAAAAAATCAGGTGTTCATCTAATAACATTTAGTCGGATGCGAATTAGCACTATTTACCCGACTAGTAGGCGACTACCCGAAAGTCTGGAGGAATACCGAAGCTGATATGGGACCAATACCAAATTCTTACCGCTTTAAATAACCAAAATTGAGATGAATCGCTCACGTAAGATCTACAAATACTTTTTCAGGGAAGGCAGAGCAAGAGGACAAACATCATTAGGGCGAATGTACGACACTGCAAAAGACGACACCGCGTCTGTTGCTTGGGTGGCATAGCTGGTATCGTCAATAACTCTGCGAACTGCAGGTACGTGGGCGGAATCGGCGCAAACTTTTTCAGCCTTACGATATGTAGCAGCGGGTGGCCCCTGTGCTGAGCGGCGGGCCCATCGGCACTCCACTTGGGCCAGTTGCAGAATGCGGTGGCGCGCAAACAGGTGAAGGGCGCGCGGACGGCAAATGGCCGGACCAGAAGCATGCAGTCATTTTCGAGGTTTCAGGACTGAACAGCATTAGCAGCAAGCTACATGTGTTGATTCAGTTTAAATGACGTCGTCATCATTAACCGAACGCTGCAGCAAAAACTCGGTGGCGCGGGGGGGGGGGATACCCAGCGTTTTTACGCAAATTGGACAATCCACACATGATATCCTTTTGAAAAACTCTTTTTAAGGCGCGCAAGAACAGAAAGCGGAATCAGGTTTTTGCTGCGGCCATACTGCTACAAGGCATGCTACATTTGCATCAGGCGTCCTTCATTGGTCGATTTAGCACTTGTCACGCTCTTGCGCTCGTAAAGATAACAATCGCGAACAAATGAGGTTTTTACAAATTTCCGAATGCGTTTGCGGTCGAAACCTTCCACCTTACCGTCGTGAGTTCGATCATATTAGACGGCTCAAACGTTTACCACCAGTTTACTAATTAACAGTCTCGGCTACCTTTGAGGAAGGGATATAATTTTTCACCCGCAGTTACAGATGAACGCTAGAGACTGGGCGGCGCTTCAGCGGCGCAGCGGCAGCCTGCGCCGCTTACCCGAACGGCCAAAGGCGGCGTCGACGCGCGGCATTTCTCCAGTCGTGCCGGCCTTCCTGATACTGCATCGACCCCAGCGACGCGGTAAGTCCAAGGACACCAAGGGATTCAATTCCGTTTTTCTGGCAAAAGGCTTCTAGGAGATTTAGGCAGGGTTTTATGCGCTGCAATGTTGTGTTGTATATCCAGAAAAACCATCCAGAAGAATTTTAGAATTTCACCAAGACGCTGTCCAGTATCGAAGAAATTTTGTCTCTGTTAGTTTACATAACTAGCATAGTGAATCTGTGAGACAGCCCGGGCAGGATGAAGACAATTTTTGCCGGAGAGAAACAAGCCCAAAATGTCTTTCGGAGGGTCCACACTTTTACGATAACCAACGAAGAAGTAAGTGTAAGCCCTAAAAATGCCTTGAGAATGCACAGAGGCCATTTTGGGTGCAAAAAGGGGCAAGGCATAAATTCACTTTTCGGCCGGAACCCAAGGGAGAAGGTGTTCTTTGTTTTTCGAATTTCCCCTGACACGGAAAAGCTTTTTGACAACCCCCCCCCCCACCCACGAAAAAGGAAAAGCGGACACCTGAATTTGATATCCGGGTCCGAAAATCCGAATTTGGCGCGTTACTCATCTTGGATCCCAAAAATTGTCGTCCGGATGTTTTTATTATCCCAAAAAGTGGGATCTGGATCCTCGGGATCCCTATTTTCTGTCTGCATTGAAGTCTCTGTAATGTTTCGCGGCGAGTTTATCTCTAGCGAAGCATTTTCTAATGTCATCAGGAGCCGTACCCAGCTAGTTGCAGATCCCGACTAATGGAAACTCAGTCCGAGAAGCCTACTGCGACGCCTGCTGCTCCGAAAAAGCCAAAAATGGGCTCCGTCCAGTCCATTAAGAAGGCGAATACTCCCGAGTTCTCCGACGTAGGAAATGAAGTGCTCATTCGGATCGGTGCAATTCTTCGTTCGTACTTGTTTGGCAATTATTCGCAGTGGAACCACTTCGTGCGTATGCGAAAGAGCGCGGTGTGCTCGAATCGAACGGGATCAGCAACAAGACTCGCGGTGCGGCTTGGCAGCGCATTACGGATGCGATCAACGCCAGCTGAACGTCACTCAGCGTCAAGTGAATGACATAAAAGTCAGGCGCAAAAACATCATGAAGGTCTATCGCCAGACGCCGGTCTTCGGCCGGTGCCGAAAGAACAGGTAAGGGACTCCCCCCTTTGGTTGCCTCACCACCCTCACGAGGGGCCCTAGATACGTACTTGCCTGCGGTAAGTAGGATTTGCACTTCAAAGCGCTGTGTTTAAACCTTGGCCTTGATTGGCTTATTCCACTCCTCCTACACGCATTGCGTCCGAGAGATAAGTGCACATCTGCACTTGCGTGCGCATGCGCCTCACATGTTACTCGCGGAATTTCCGAGTAGCACGCGCCGGAGGCACGTCGGCCGCGACTGACCTGCGTTCGCCGTTCGCCGTTCGGTAGCGACCGTTCGCGGCGCTAGAAGATGCGCATTCGCGAGGAGCGCTTCTTGACGACGCGATTCGTTGCACCGTTTGCAGGTTTTTTACGCATTCTTCACGCCTTTGTTTCATATTATTAAATGTTGCGTAGAGGAAAAATGCGTTGCAGTATTTCCACCATGTTTTCATGTTTTGCACCAGCCCACTGGACTGGCTTGAGGATTCTGAATGTCTTATGTCTAGGGAACTTGAAAGAATAGCAAAGTCCTTTTAATGTCACGTACTTGTGGCTGTCCGACAGAGAAGATTGTTGTCAACGACCGTCAGCAGTCCCGTCCCGTGAATCACTCAACACATCAGGTCTTAACTATGCATGAAACAGTCGACTCGCATCTACAGGTTTTTCATAATATCGACGAGTTTTAGCGCGCATCCGTCTACACCACTTTCAAATCTTGAGAAAATGAGCGGTCTGTGCATATTTGTCGTCGTTAGTTCAACGCTTACCCTTCCTCCAAGTCATGCAATGTGCAGGAAGAAAGCGTAAAAACGAATCTGCGGCATCTCATGGGCTTATTTGTGGGATACAAGGTGTTTTGCTAGGTTTATAAGCCAGCCAGAGCCGGACCTAGTAATAGCAGAACACTTGGCCTTCCTACGTAACAGCTATGCGCAAACTTTCTTTACTTAAACACGATTTCTAATGCGAGTGGAACACAAAACGACAGTAAAATACAAGTAAATAAACGACAACGGTAAAAGGGGAGA
>JNEY01001068.1:0-14193 GCA_020875895.1 Aphelenchus avenae
GGGGGGGGGTCAAAAAAGTGCTTTGTTGGTCAACATAATTTCTGGACGTTCCCTAATCCATAGTAAATGCGCCCAGTTTTGCCAAACGATTGCCGTTTGTGAAGTTTAAAAAACCAAAAAACCATTTAGTCTACGAAACCATTGTCTTTCCTGCGATCGACGTACGGAACGTGATGTTCCTCGTATTCTGCAGCTCGTTCGTTCCAATGATGGTGATGACGATTGCCGCCTGCTACAATACCACTCAGTTCACGAAGTTCTCTTCAGCTTTGGGCTTCGGCATCGTTGTGCTCTTAGCGGGTAAGCTATACGCGAGCGGGGATAGCAAAATAAATAAAATACTTAACCGTCTCGAAGCAGTGCCTTTAGACGCCGTTCCGATCGCATTCCAAGCTGTAAACCTCGCTCTTTCCGCGAACAACATTGAGGCTGTCGTCAGCAAGCGCTACATCTTTTTCTCCTTTGCACTGTACCTAGCCCAAATACTGTTGACGCTTATCGCAGTGTGGCTTCTGCAACGTCGCTTGGCTGTATCGTCAAAAACGGTAGGGTCGTCAGTAGGTAGTGGCAGATTTCATCGTTTTCGTTGACTTCTTACTCGACTCTCTGTCTTTTAGGCGCAGTCGGACAAATCTCAGCGAAACCTCCGCCGCTTTCTGATGTTTTCAATTGCGCCCAATCTGATCTTGGTCATGTTCGCGGTCAGTGAGATTATGCTGTTCTTTCGAGGCAATTCTCAGTAAGTTTTTAGTGCATGCCTGAAGTCTTGGTCCCAGTCTCCAGGCTCGTAAGCTAGCGAATAAAAAAGAGGTTACTCTTAGCACCTTGGTCGGCTTCTTGGCCCCAGCTCCCGACATTCAGCCCATGACCCATCTGTGCTATCGGTTTTATCGAATCCCCCATCTCTGGGGAGGGGGGGGGGGGTTGAGAATGCAATCTCTTTTTTCAACTGCCAGCCACCATCTACCTAACGCGGACTAAAATTCGGGCATTATTGACCAAATAAAAAACCTTGTCTAAAACGGGCTACAATTTTGGCTTCTAAGTGCCATAAAACGGTAAATACGGTACTGTGAAAGGAGGCTCTATTCATCATTGCCCTAGGTTCATGATGGACCTCGACACGACGGTTAGCGACGTTCAGCAGGTCGTCTTCGCCATGAAACCGACCATTGACGCGCTGTCGACACTACTCTTTCTCGGGGAATATCGTCAGCATCTCACAGCGGCCGGTCTGAGCCTGGGTCGCTGGCTGGTGGAGAAGTGTCAGCGTCCGCCCGCGCGCGTTGTGACCATCGAACCATCGCGGACGAACTCCTGGACGTCGCATACACGAGCGTCCCATTTACATCGGCAAGCTGCACATTCAGGCTTTTCAAGCCAGCACGCACATGCTTGATATGTCCCGAGAGAGTATCACCATGTCAGTTTCAACAGAAACGACGGTCTAGACTTAAACAGAGGCCGAGATTTGAACGTTTTAGTCACGATTCCACGTCGTATTTTTGGGTTCTCGGTCAATGGTTTTTGTTGTTTTCGACCCGTCGCCTAAGAAAAACGATTCCGTGCAGTTAGCGGCCTAGCGGCGAATAAACTCGGATATGTTTGTCCGCCGCTTGGCACACAACAGGCCTCGTGGTCGACAATCCTGGAGTATAGAACTCACGCAATGTCGCGCTGGTTTTGGATCCTAGTGCTCCCACTTCCCAGTATGACTCTTACAAGAAAAACAAAGACAATAAATCACCGATCACGATGACCATGAGGTTAGAGTGCCGCAGTGAGCGAATGGGGTTAACAAAAGACAGGCTAAATACCAACGTATTTCGCTCAACTGGTCATTGGGAAATTCAGATTTCGTACACAAGCAAAGCTGTGCCTTCCCTCGCCGAAATTGTGCACCTCAGTACTTATGACGGCTTTGGCATTGGTGATCTGGTTTCTGCTTTTTTCGATTTCAACGTTTAAAAAAATAGGTATCGTAACACCATTGGCATGTAACATCGCTAGTGTACGTAAGAATTACGCAAGCACATGATGCATTTTAAATTTTGCATTCGTTCGGTTAAGGCATTAAGTTGTGGTCACAAGTGAATTATAATGTATGAAGCGTAGGACCGCTACTTTTTCTCATTCGCATCCGGCGCTGCTCGAGCTACTGCGACTACGTTTTTCGCTTCGCCCACATGGCCTTCCAGACGTTCCGCCGGAAGTTCGACGTAGCTGCTGCTTTCGGACGGCGTTCTTGACGAAGTGCTAGGCTAAATTAGCGTCCTCGTTTGTAAAACAAACAGCCACGCATACCGTGCGATGCCCAAGTGAACCATTCGATCGGAGCAAAGCATCGTCCTCGTGCATCGGCAAAGTTACCTATTGCGACTGATCAGCGTTGACTTATACGCCAGAAGGTACGTTTGAGCGCTAATCTCGAGGTACGTGCAGTCGTCGCGAATCGTCACCGAGTAGTCGGGCACGAATGTGATCGTTTTCTTCTCCGTCTCCGGCACGTCCTTGATCTCTGGGCGTTGAACCGCGTGGAGCAGGCGGTCTAGAAGTTCTTTGCCGAAGCAATGCCAACCGCCGGCTTCAAACGTCATATCGTCCTGGCCGATGGTCACGAACTGAAACCGAGCGTATGTGTTAGGAAATCTGTTAGTCAAAATTCGAAATTTCTCTGGTAACACGTCAATTCAGTAAATGCAAATTCAGTAAATGCAAATTCAGTAAAACAAATTCAGTAAATGCAAATTCAGTAAATGCGAATTCAGTAAAAAAATTCAGTGAATGCAAATTCAGTAAACGCACATTCAGTAAATGCAAATTCAGTAAAAAGTAGTAAAAAGTCAATTTATGTGCCATGATGTTCAGGCAAGAATTATTTCTTGTTTTGTACTCCCCGTCTGGCATAAGGTATCCAGTAGAGTTCGGCGCCTGTACCAAGGTACGGGCCAAACCCGTACCCGTGCTCGCATTATACGGCATGGCAACACGATACGGGAGGGTCCACCACGGGTACGGGTTCGGCACGGGTGCCAAAAACAAGCCGCGTCTAGCCAATCCGTGCCAACCCAAGCCGTGTTTTATGCCGTGTTAGTGTACACGGTTCGGCATTCTTGGGTCCACCACGGCACGGCTACATGGCACGGGTGGGTCTACTACGGGTACTGGTACGGCACGGGTACCAGCGCCGATCTCGCCGTTGAGTAACCAGGGTTTATCTAAAGTTCTGCGTGCGTATATCGGGACAAATGCTCGGAGATATGGTACTGGATACGGCGCAGTAGCTCTATCTTGGCTTGGGCTGCTGCATCAAAAACGAAAATCGGTTTTTACTGTTTTTTTACTGAATTTGTATTTACTGAATTTGCATTTACTGAATTTGCATTTACTGAATCTTTTACTGAATTTGCATTTACTGAATTTGCATTTACTGAATTTGCATTTACTGAATTTGCATTTACTGAATTTGCATTTACTGAATTTGCATTTACTGAATCTTTTACTGAATTTGCATTTACTGAATTTGCATTTACTGAATTTGTTTTACTGAATTTGCATTTACTGAATTTGCATTTACTGAATTGACCTGTAGCCATTTCTCTCATGTAGCCCATGCTCCTGAAGGGTCCAAGGAGACTTGCCTTCCATTTTTCGGAGAGCCCGAAACCGTCACGAATTTTGCCAGATGCTTACATGGACCGATCAGGCCACTTACCACGCGTCCTTCCAGGATGAGTATGAACTTGTCCGACGGTTGCTTCTTCGTGTACAGCTTCGACGTTCGCGGGTAGACCATTTTTGCGTCGTTCGCGTCGGCTAGATGAGAAAGCTCTACCTGCAAAGTACAAAAACTCACACCTAAATTATTTCATATTTGGCCTACCTTGTGCGCATTTTGTCGGACAAGCTTCTCGAGAACGGTGTGGTTGATATCTTAACGAGAGCATTAATGTTTCATCCTAGGCTTCGGCGCTGGACCCAGTGCCGTTTTCCGTCCCTTCTAACCATTTTTGTCCCCTCCTGAGAGAATGCCGCCGTTCCGTTTTTTTCTTAACATTTGAGACATTTTTAGAAAGAAACTAACAAAACAGAAGGGCACGGCACAACGAACGGCAATATTTAGAGGCGTGCCGTGTTACCTTCTCGGCTGTTCCCCCTCCCCATGCCGTTGTCCGTTCCGTCAACGGCGCGGAATGGGGCAGCACGCGGCGCCGAATACTAGGGCAGCATATTAGTAAAAGGTTGACGTACAGTCCGGAGCGAACGCAGTGTGATTGGTGGCGAGCCACTGTGCTGTCATCAGCTGCATGTGCATGGAGATGATGCAAGCACCGGTGTCGTTGTCTAGCAGACAATGCGTGTAGTACTGACCCTGAAAGCGCCATTGCGTCAAGAACCATAATTTATGCTAAGCCGCAATATTCATGACTTACATGAGTTTTCTTGCGACGCACTTTTCGCACGTTATCGAGGATGGCGTCCGTCTCGTCAACGATTTCCGCCTGTAATAGTCACGATCTACGAACGAAACAAAGAGGAATCAACCTGAAGGATTTCTTCCACGATGTCTTCCAAAGTCACGATGCCAATGAGCTCGTAAAGAGGGTCGCGTCTTACGTACACCGCGACTTTTCGCACAAACGCAAGGTGATAGTCTCCCTAAAGAGCGAATCACTCTCGGAATTTCACGCCTGAGAACCTTCTTAAACTCGTCGAGCATTACGCGCAGTGGGGTGTCGTTCATCACGAAGCGAAGTGCATGCTGGTGATAGCGACAGACGGTTTTCACTGTGAAGTTGTCGTCGGGATCGAGCAATGCTAGGTCCTTCACGAAGAGCAGTGCGACGATGTTGCTGCGGTCACCGGAGTAGATGGGAATGCGCGTGTAGCCCGTTCGCAGAATCTCAGCGACTGTCTTTGTGTTGAGCACAGTCGTGTCCGGCAGCATGAAGACGTCCTAAAGAGCTCAGTATGAGGATTTGGGCTGATTGCCTGCGTACGAACTAGACCAGGCTAGGCCGTGCGATCCTATCCTTGGTTTCAGCTCTTTTCATTAGCCCATGTGACATAGCGGCATCATATTGACACATCATTTAGCGTTGTCGCATGCATATTAGCGCTACCGACGCATGCCTCATAGCGTTGCTGCAAGCCATGCAGCGTACCTACCGCATGCACGATATGGGTACACTACGCATCATCGTTGCTGCATAGCATGCATCATAGCGCAATTGCATTGATTATACCGTTGGTGCATACTATGCATCCTAGCGTTACCGCATGCATCGTAACGCTACTGCATGAGTCGCTGCATTGCCATGCATCATAGTACTAGCGCATGCATCATAGGGCTATCGCACTCATCCTGACGTTACCGCATGCATCATAGCGCTACTGCATGCGTCGCGGCGTTGCTGCATGCTGCAGATGCACCCCGAATCAGGTTACTAAAATATGGATTAGACGATCCTAAGCGTAACTCTAATCGTAGGATAACGAATTGAATACAGTGAGACCTCAGACTTACATCGATTTTGGTCATAACGTCCTCGACTGTCTTATCCGAGATCTCCATCGCACCAACTGCGATTTTCAGCTCGTCCGCAAGTCCTCCGGCGTCGTCGATCGTGGACATTTTGATCATCTCCATCAGTCGCTTGCGGTCGTACGACACTACTTCTTCGCCAAGGACACAGTCCAGGACCTTGCTGATCGGATAGGACAGCGGAAAAGTTAGCGCCATAATGAAGCGAGTGATCCAGATGGTCCTTGCGCCGACCGCTAGACCCTTCTTCACGCAGATCGCCTGCGGCAGAATTTCGCCGAACACAACGATGGCGGCCGTCGACGTAATCAGCGCGATGTAGCCGGTGGTAAGGTCGTCCATGAGGATGGAAATCGACGAATTGATGAAGACGTTTCCGATAACCAGGCCGCAAAGTAGGAAATTCCCTGACTTTCGCACCGGTAAGATGGTCTCCGCGTACTCCTTTTCGCGCTCCGAGCCTGAAAACAATGACCTATTTGGCAAAATTTCCGATTAGGCAAATTTATTAAGTTTGCTCTACATTTTCTCAGACTCTGTTCCATGTTTTCACCCGTCTTCCACAGCGTTAGCGCTAAGCCAAGTTAGCCCCTATTTTTTTACCAAAATTTGGGTAGCGCTCAGCCTAAGTTTTACCCCATCTGTCCAAAACGGGTTATGCCTAACTGCGTTCTTCCTAAAACGCACCTGACTTGGAGATAAGCTTCAGCTCCTGGGGCGTAAGCGCCATCAGGCCGAGGTTGAGCCCAGCGAAGAGGCCCGAGAACACCAGCAAAACACAGATGATGGGGATTTGGATCCCTATGGGAAAGTAGTGCTGCCTCGGAGGAAGGTCCGTGATTATCGACATTCGAGCGTCGTCTACCTAAAACTCCTTTGTGACTGATGCGTTGGTAGAACGGTCGGACTTTACCAGTTCAAAGGACGTCCCTAACGTCGATGCTGTACTGGAGGGTCGGGACTTCGGCTTTATGCATATTTTGAAGACTTCATGGGTACTAAACGTAGAAAGCGTATGTTAGCAAGCAACTATAGGCGCCAATGAACTTACTGGTAAAATGTACGAGTCACTACGATTCGCGTTGACGTTTCTACCACGAAGTTTTCCTGAGAGATGCGCGCGAATAAAGCCGAGCAGTTGTTCGTCGCTGTGAAGCCGACGGCGTTCACTTCGTCTAGCCACCATCCGTGAAGAACTATGCGTACTTCGATGTCCGCATGGACAATGCTAGTGCCTCGCTCACTGAAAGCAATAGGGTTGCCTAGACTCAAGATGAGCGGAAATAGTTCATCAGTGATACGGGAACTCCTAAGATTTTCCTTCTAAGCATGCCCTCTTAAAACGCATTCCCTGGTTTATTTGCAGAACCAAGCCCCCTTTAAAGGCTCTCCTTCGGTCTTAAACATCTAGCCGCGCCAATCCTTAGGGGTCCGCGGAGTTCAAAAACTGAGAGTCATTAGCTAGATGATAACGGAGGTTAGACGATGTTCATATATAGTTTGTTTCTGAGACAGACGTTAAGGTTTTTAAAATATATTTTGCGTCAAGTTACTCTTTCTACTTTTGTTACTGTCACGTACGTATAGCCGATGAAGCCTTCGTCTCCCGGCGCACTGGGTTCGACACGAATTCCAGACAAATGCGGTCTCTTCTCCGAGATTACCAACTCAGCTGACGTCAACGACCCGCTGTCGATTAAGTGCTGAAGAGAAACAAAGCAATGATTGCATGAAATGGGCATCCAGCAAACCTTAAGATTTGTGTCCAGAGTGGATTCCGCTCCTGATAGCTGAAGAACGCAGGCGAAGAGTAAGCCAGTCCAAGCCAATGCATTCATCTTTTTAGCCCGAAGCTTATAAATCATCAACAAATTTGATAAAATAAAATTCCGTCTCATTTTAAGCGACGCCATAACAAAAACATGAGTCTCCCTACACGCGTATAGTGGCATGAGGCGACGCCGCCCGCCGGGAAAACGGGCTATGCAAATGTGCAGCTGATAGGATTAGGCTGGTCACGCCGATCGAATTCGGACGATGACATTTAGTCTATTCACTGATATAGCGCTAGTGATTGCATGTCGCGTTGCAAAGGAAAAGGCAAGCGTCCCCTTCAAGTAGCACGGGTCTCGAAGCGAACGCTTTTTGGACCTGTGCCAAGCGCATGCATGCTTGGGCAAAGTGACCCTTCAGTCCACTCTTTCCAGATAAAGCTCTGGCGTCTCTTCTGGGAGACGCAGCTCTGCGACCGGCGACTATTGGTCCGGCGGGAATCGCGGGTCAACGCGGGTACCTGTACTCGGCATTTTCCGCGGACTGTGCCTTGTGCACTGCACCCGACAACATGGTTTATGCTCATTTGTGAGTTCTCAATAAAAGCTTGTTTTTCTCAATTGTGGGGACAGCCGCCGAGTGAGAAACCAATCGCAACGCTAGTGTCGATAGAGAACACGCATTATCCGCTCTCCGTGAACCGAGTCACTTCACTTTGACAGTTAGTGTTCCCGGTCCCGGAATACCGAGACCGGGAAGCACACAGCCCTTGCGGAAGATTCGTCGGTCACAACGCTTTTCAAGCCTGTACCGGCGCTAAAATGTTCGGAAGAGAAACATTTTGGTATGAGGAACGTTTCTGAGACGTGCTCGGCGCGTTCAATTCTGCTGGGCTAGTAGTTTCGTTTGGCTGCGCTACGCTGCAATGCCTCAAAAATTCTCCAGCCAGTTTATGTGGGGGCTCATAAGGCGTTTTGTCGAATTCATTTAATCCGATAATAACTTCGATGCCACATGAGTTCGAAGTACGTTTTCTCTGTCTGCTTCCTGACGGATGTACAAAAAGTGATCTCTTACAGGTTAGGTATTCGGGAGTAACCACTAGTTCGGACCACAAAATTGGATTTGCGGATGAGCAGACGCCGGGTGACCACCTCGATCAGCGTTGCCCTTTGCCCGATAATTACGGGGATGTGACGCATACACGGAGTCTAATTTTTACACGGTAAAACCAAATTTTTCAACCTAAGTGGCGCCATTAGGACGACAAACTGCGGGAACGCGGAAGCTAGTTACTGGCCGACGGTACAGGAGGCTCTCAGCGCATTAGGTAGACGGGCAATACGTGTCGATGAAGCCGCCTTGTCTCGGCGCACACTTCGCCTTCATTGAGACGTTAGCGTTCTCGTTAGCCCTGGTTTTGAACGGGACATTGGCACTCTTGATTGCACGCAAAACGTCGAGTGAACTTCGAACATACAGTCGTGTACTTCTGTGCAGCTGTGTTATTGACTGTGCTTTTACAACGACGTCATTTCTGATTCAGCTGGTGAGTGCATCACGACGTACGTATTCGACGGGGCGAGACTAGTTTAAGTCGTATTGTTCAGCACGGGGACATGCGACATGGATTTTTCGTCATCATAATAAACGGTCTGGTGGTGGGAGACCTGTCAAGAAACTTAGCGCTTATGGCGCTCTACATGTTCGTCTTATACGCTACGACGCTGTACGCCGCGGTACCGATGATTTGCCGCTACGCTGTTGTGTGCAGGTTCTTTTCCACCCTTCGTCCTTTTGGAAGCACGTAATAACTTAAGAGAGCACCATGTGACGATAAAGGAGTTTACGCTCCTCATTGCGCTTGTTCTCTTGCTAGCACTTCTTCCGCCGCTGACCCACTACTACACGTGGTGGCCTTCAGGCGTCGTAACGACACGATTATACGCAGACCAAACCGACAACGCTACATGCCACGACGTCGGCCAGATCAACATTTTTCCACTGAATGAAGCGGTAAGCCTAAAGGCTAGCTTTTTTACGTCATAGTGTGTTTAAGCTTTGGGCCAACGCCGGCGTGTTCGTCGTCGTTGCATTCATCGTCTCTTCGGCCTACGCCGCCATAGTGCTTTGCGCCTACAAGGTCAGCCGGAAGGTGAAGAGCGTGAACCATTGGAGCGCTGGCGCCCGCGATGCTCAAAATCAGATTCACGCTGCGTTGCTCTTCCAGGTAGGCATATGTACTGTTTATTAAAACTGCGGAGGCGAGGGAGGAGGCATCGAATAACACATAAAATACTTACCTGCCTACTCTTACCTACTCTGTAACGGAATCTACCTGAGATGGTTAGTCTATAGATTGAAGTAAACCTATCCGATATTCGGATTCGGACAGCAAGGAGCAAGTACGAACCTAAAATGCCATTGGTACTCTTCTACGTGCCGAATATCACCCTTTTAAGGCGAGTTTAATATGCGATTTTCGAGCCTTTTCCCCTAAAATAACCAGCAGCATGCGTCGTTGTAGCGACTCTCGAATTAAAAGGTAAAAGGTTGTTAAAAATTTGGCTAAACTTGGCCCATTTTTGAATACTAACAGGACTGACCGGACCTTCACCAAGCTTTGCCCGGCCAGTAACACCGAACCGCCGCACAATTCCACGGTGGCGGGGGCGGGGGTAAGGATTGAGACTAAAAAACTTAAGAACGACCCAACACACAACTGTTTTAGGCCGCGGCTCCTCTGCTTCTGGATGTTGTCCCTACTGGCTTGGGCGTAGCCGCCGTTTTGGGCGGCTGGGAAGAGTTCCATCGCATATTTCCCTTTTTCACGAGCTTCCTCGCGTGGATTCCCGTCATCAGCCCGTTGTCGGCGATACTCTTCATCAAATGCTACCGGACGGCACTACGCAGATTCGTCTTAAACACATTTTGCCGCGCCTTTGGCTGTTTAGAATGGAAACCTGCAAGAGCCCCATACGCTTCGCACACTGCTATCAGTCCCCTACCGTCTAGAAACCACATCGGATGATTTTCTGGCTCTCGAATAGCGTCCTCGTATGAACCTTCGCAATGTCATTTCGCCGTATTGTAAATACTGGTTTGACGATTAGCGCTAGTAAACCCATTCTCTGTTGTGGAATCTGAGAGGTCTGTCGCGGTAGACGGGTGGCCAACCACTCGCTTAAAACTGTTCACTCACGTCAGCAAGCTAAAATCGATTGCGGCGATTTACGAGACGCCTGGGGCCTATTTCAATGGTTGGAAATTGGAAACTGGAAGTTGGAAATTGGAATTGGAAATCAGATTTCCAATTTCCAACCATTGAAATAGGCCCCTGGAAGAATCAGACGAACGCCAGGCCAGGAAGCCAGTAAATACCGGCGCGTGATTTTGCAGTGCGCTGTGCACATTCTCGTCTGCACTCGATTTCCTTGTGTCGTTCGATGCAGACGAAACGAACATGAATAAGATGGAATATCACCCGATACGCGGATGTGCACGACCAGGACGCAACCGATTTCATTATCGTTGAGCCGATAATAACCACAAACTAAAGCGCTGGGGTCATGTGCCAAAAGCTTCGTATTCCCATACCTATATCGTAGCATAACTGGGCAGGGCTTCTTGTATAAGTTATAACGACAAATGTTCCCTAGAAATTTTGATCCGGTTAAAGAGCCCCTCGCTTCATGCCTGCCTAAACCTGCATGCATGCTCCAAGTCGGAAGCATGCATGCGTACTAAGCGATACCGCATATCGAAGCATGCATGTGCTGAGCGAGGCGTCTGCAGTGCCCTGTTGGAATACAGGAGTTTCAAAAAATGACAGGAGCTTCGAAAAGCCCTTTATGAAAATGAAAACTAAAACCCAAATTTTCCACAATGCAAACCTCCGGCCCTGGCCAATGATGAACAGAACTATTACGTCTTCGTCGTGAACCGGTCGCTCTTCATCTAGCGCTACAAGGGCGTAAGCTTGACGTGAAAACCATGTTCATTACAGTCGAACGATGCTCCCCATATCTGGCGCTATCAAAGAAGATCTTATGGTGCAGCTTCGTCACGCCCCCTCATCCATTCTAAGTTCGACCTCAGAACGAGCAGCGCACACACACACCATGGCCATGCGACTAGTGCGGATCACTTATTGCTACGAACGTCCAGGTGCTCATAACAACGTAGGTGTTTCGTGATACCTCGAACGTGTACGTGAGCCCCTGCTTGAGTTCTGGCACAATCATGTTTACGAATCACATCTTACGAGCTAGGCTCGTAATTTCTGTAATTACAAACTAGGGCGACAGGGGAGTATGGGAAAACATTTAGCGTTTTCTCTTTTTGGATGTGCCTCATCCGTTCTAAGTACCTTGAAAAGCGTGCTGCTGATTTCCCTTGTGCATTGTGGCTTAAAGAGACGTACTGGCGCCAACATACCTAGATGGATTGATACTGATGAGGCTGTTGCTCTAGGCCCACGGGGCCATAATTAAGGAAGGGCCCTAGTTATTCACCCTGGAGTCGGAAGAAGCCATACTACAGGGGATGTAATTAGAGTCACCTAGTTTACAGGTTTTACGTCACAAGCAAGTAAACGGTCTTTTGTCATTCGGTAATTCTTTAGTTGATGTAACAGATTTTGTTGCACTCGGTTTAGATTAATCTCTAGGGAAATCACGCGGTGACTCTCGTTTAAGTTAAAGCCTACAAACTTGGGACAATCTCTCTGAGCATCGCGTCAACCCAGTGCAGAAGCGTCCATGAAGCCGCCTTGTCTCGGCTCGCATTTTGCCGTCATCGAAACGGTGGCGTTTTCGCTAGCTATCCTCTTCAATGCCTTTCTCGCATATTTGATCGTCAGGAAAACATCGACCGAGCTTCGAACGTACAGTCGTGTGCTGCTGTGCAACTGTATTGTCGACGCGTCCTTTTCAGCGGCGTCATTTATGTTCCAGCTGGTACGTTGCTTCAAAAAGAAAACCAACGAAATTTTTCTTTTCATTGGGCGGCTTTGACTAGCATCTTTTGAAGTCCACGGTACGACAGTTTCTCCGGGTATACAAGTACGATCTGTTTACTTGATATAATGAAGGCCTAAAGCATTTGGAAAGACGTGGACGCCATGATCATTCTCGAATCCCAGATCCTGCCTGTTTAGCATGGCGACATGCGTCATGGAATGTTTGTCATCGTGATCAACGGGGTGCTTGTTGGGGATCTGCACCGAAACCTAGTTCTCGTCGGCTGCTATATGGTTGCAGTACACTCCACGATCCTCTACGCCGCGGTGCCCATGACATTCCGGTACCTTGTTGTATGCAGGTTTTTCATGCGTAAGTATTTGTCGTATGCGTAGCTTTAAGGGATTATACGATGTCGAAAAAAGACTTTACGATGCTCATATTGCTGGTACTTTTTCTCGCAAGTTGGCCGTCTGCTGCGCATTGCTACACGTGGTGGCCTTCGTCCTTGGCCACAACACAGAAGTACGCGGATATTATCGACAATTCAAGCTGCCAGGACGCAGGACAGATGTACATATCCCCTCTGAGCGAAATGGTACACTTCACCGGGACTGCTCAGCCGTGTGAGGGCAGAACTTTAGCTCTGGGCTAACACGTGGCCATTTATCGTGATCGGTGCAATCGCCTCTTCGGCGTATGCAGTCATCATGTTTTGCGCGTATAAAGTCAGCCGAAAGGTGAGGAGCGTGAAGAACTGGAGCGTTAGCGCTCGCGATGCTCACAAGCAGATTCACGCTGCATTACTTTTCCAGGTAACGACTGTGTTTAATATGAAGACTCGGAGGCGCACAGTAGAGATGGTATCGGACATCCCCGGGGGAGGGGCGGGGGGGGGGGGGGGGCCCCCCCCCCCCCGGGCCCGCAAGTACGGCCGTGTTACGAACCGGCACCGTACATGGCATCAAAATTGAGTCTTTTTCGGCCGACTATTCAGGAAAAGCCGCCAAATAACGGCTAAGACCAACAAATTTCGTCATAAATGCTGCTGTGCATGCGGCACCGATAAGAAAAGCGGAAAATTATATAAGTTTGGAACGTTGTGCCTATAAAGTGCCAAAATTGCTTCGATTTTTACCAAAAAAAGCCTAAAATGCGTCCGGACTCCCCTGGTGGTGTGGTGACCCCGCGTTCGGGTCGGCAAGCCTGGCCATAATCACGGCTCCCCGGTCCGGCCGGCCACAGATCAGCTGCACGGCCCGGCTTGCGAGCGCACCGCAGAGCGAGAGTGCTCCATTTTAGGCCGGAACTCCCCTGCTCCTCGATGTCGTTCCGCTTGGTATGGGCGAATACGCCATCTTCGGCGGCGTTGAGCAGTTCCAATTTATGTTTCCGTTTACCACGAGCTTCCTTGCGTGGATTCCTGCCGTTAACGCGCTGTCGACGATGCTCTTGATCAACTGCTACCGGAAGAGCGTGCGCAACTTCCTGGGCAACTCCTTATGCCACATCGGTGGTCGCTTAAAATGCAAAACCGCTTCGGACGCCGCTGTCACTCCCCTACCGTCAACCATCTGAACTGTCAGATGATAGCAAAATTGCGACTCATGTCCTCGACTGATCCATGTGAGCACAATAACAATAACAACATAGCACAATAACAATAAAAAATAATAGCACAATAACAACATCCTTTTGGCAATGGTCGTCGTCGCCCGCACCGAATTACGCGGCATACTGAGCACGGTACGGGTTCTTTGTCCCAGTACCAGCGCCGTACGGGGAGTTTACTACAAACCAAGGAGAACCCTTTGAGGCGCATTTTCCCCCTTATTTAACCAAAAGTACGTTTAGTATTAGGTCTAAACTAGTTTCTTCCGGGCCCGCCTACGGCGGGCCGTCTCGTAACTCGTT
>JNEY01001069.1:0-23117 GCA_020875895.1 Aphelenchus avenae
AGGTACTGGTTGCCGGCAATTAAACAGGACTTTATTTTACGCACTGTCTACGATGATACGAAGAGCAAGACCGTAGTAAACGCATACATCATTGTACTGAGCGGTGAATTTCGCAGCAAACTTGAACCCTTCGCGTGCCGTTGACACGTAGAGTCGAATCTCGTCGTATTGCTCAGTGTTCCATAGTTGCAGTCCGAGCTCCGCGACAATGGGTTCCACATCGCGCTGAAGGTCCTGATCCACGGTTGGCTCCATGAGCACTTCGACTCCTGGCGGTTTCTTGGCGGCTAAATATTCCTGAAATGTTCGAACTATTGCAATTTTCTCTCGTCCTAGCCGTGCGAAGTGTACCCCCCCCCCGTAACATTAAGAAATGCGGATAAGGACTGACCTCGCGTCGTACCGGACTGCGCGTCTTATGATGCGCTACATATCAAAGCACACTTAGGACTAGGATAAACGACTGTCGAAAGTGTACCAACTGACTCAAGCGTACCCCGATTGTAGGCGCATCGATTGCCTCGAGGACGAAGTTCCTCGGACGACTGTCTGTTCCTCATTTTTATGTTCTCGCACCGTCGCTGCGTGTACGGTGTTCCTACTCGACTTGAAACTTGGGCCGTGCCAACCAGTTTTCCGTTCCGCGCTGTCTTCCGTTTTTACGGCACGGAATACGGAATGGCGAGGGGTAAGACGGGCCGCATCCCGTTTCTAGTACTAGTGCGGAGCGGAGTACGCCGTTCCGTGGCGCTTCAATCGAAAACAGTCGTCTTTTGGCTCCGTTTTCCGTACCGTACCCTGGGGTACGGAATTCGGTACAGACGAGGATCAACGGAACGGTTTTCGGTCGGAAGCAAGGTATCCGCTAAGTCTAGGTCTTACCTCATAAAGTGTGCGCAGCATAGTCGGTGCAAGCACGCACCACTTTAGCCGAATGCGGATCGAGTCCACCGGCATTCGGTCAAGGACGCGCAAGAGCTGCAGCCACTTATGCGCGTCATAGTTGTCGATTTTGTCCTCGTCGTCGTCCCGCACCTTAATGGAGAAGAACACATGCGGCGGTACTTTGAAGTCGGCGGCATCCGGCAAGAGTGTAATTAGCTGACGAGGTGTCAATTTGATCCTACAAAAGTTACTGATTATTGCATCATTTCAGAAAGGAAACAGTTCAATGCCTGCAAATTTCTGAGTGCTTTGAAATCTTAGCGAATCTAGGTATCCAAAAGAAGAACTATTCACGATCTTAAAAACATTTGACCGCTTTTCTAATACTAATTTTCCATTTTATACTAGAAATTTGGCATAATATCCTTAACTGCATATTTATTTAGACTCTGAGATTCGTGCCTTCGTCGGAAGCTAGTTTCTCCGGTATCAGCCTAGGATCCTTTTCCCTCGAAAGGTCTAACTACCGTAAATCTTCTAATTAGGGCCCAGGGCCCTAATTTTTTTGCTGCGGTCCAAAGGGGGCCCTAATTAGAGGGGGGCGGTAATTAGAGGTAGGGCCCCATTTATTTTGCCATTTCGCGGGCCGAGGGGTCGCGGAAAATAGAGGAAATTTCGCCAAAAATCGGCCAAAATCGTCTAAAAATTCGTCAAAAGTTCACATTTGGGGAAGTCGCGCACATACTATTGTGTTCTACGGGTCTTAAAACGCATAACGGCAGTACTTTCGTGGGGTATCATTTCTGGGAGGTATCCTTCAAGTGGGAATCTAAGGGTCCCCCTTTGGTTCACACCAATGAAGATAAAAAAATAAAAAATTTAGTGTCACAAACATCTGTCCCAACATATTCCCCGTGCTCTAAAATGTCGAGAAAACATGTTTTCCTGGCAAGTCAAACCTACCTTTTAAATGGGTTATCTGCTGTTGCTCTAATTATAGGCCCGGGGCCATAATTAGAGGGAGGGCCCTAATTTTTTTGCTCGGGTCCAAAGGGGCCCTAATTAGAGGGGGGCGATAATTAGAGGGAGCCCTAATTAGAGGAAAATACGGTATACCTTACTTTAAGACTTCCACGTGACGGAAGGTTTTCACAAACTTCCCGACGAGGGCAAGTTGTTCCAGAAACCGATGCCTGCCGAGCGAAAACTTCTGGAGGTTTAGAGTCTGACACGCCACGGCGGTAGAGCCGGCGATGAATCGACGAAGGGACGCCATGACGTTGTCATCGTCGATTTTGTGCACGTAGAGAACGGTCAGCGCGAACTGTGACAGCAGTCCGACCTCATCCACGATAACGTCGAGCTTGTGGCTGGGAAAATCGCGCACACGTATGAGGACTCCCTTCTCGATGCACTTCTTGTACTTGGGATAATGCGGGTCATTCTCGTGGCGGTCTTCTGAAAATAAGGAATTGCGCCGAGCATACCGTCAAAGCGAAATGTCGGGTACGTTTCCCTCTAGTTTCCTTGTGCTAACGCTTCTTAGCACCCGATTATCCTTGAACGCTTAACCATACTTAGTTTTATTGGCCGACATTAGTTTGAAAAATTAAAGCAGCTTTTCAAAGTGCTTGATGACTCCGTAGCCGAACAGCAGGCTTTTGTGTGAAGGATTTGCGAGATTAGCGAAAAATCGAAATCGGAAGCGAGAAACAACCCTAAGGTTCAATATGCGGTACACCCAGCTGTAGTACTGTTAGTTGTTGTACAGCTGAGGTACAGCCTCATTCTCCAGGTTCACATTATAGTACACAACAAGAGGAGACGCGAGGTTCGCCGAAACTTACCTAGATAGAACATTCTGTCGCCAAAGATCGCATTGACGCGCGCTTGCCGCAAATGTGGCGGGAGAGCAGCGCTGTGGAGCTCCGCTAGCTTTGTGAGGTAGCCGACGTATTGGCGAAAGGTGTCGAAGCTCTCGTAGCCGTCGTCGTCGAAGCGGAGGACGTCAAAGTAGATGCCGACACTGACGTTGCGCGGAACTACGTGGCACTTAGCCGTGATCTAGACCAAACCAACGAGCTGACACGTCAAAATCGTACGGTAAAACTTCATGCTAAGAGGCGTTTAAGGAGCTAAAAACTTGCGTCGGTATAGACATCCCACTTGACGTCGGATTTCATTCTTTTACCTCGATCACTTTTTAAGATTCGACTGTGTCCATCCGGTTGGCAAATGAACTAACAAATGTCGCGATTCTTTGACCGAGATCTGGACAAAATGGTCCTTCAAAATCAACGTTCTTGCAAGCACTTGCAAGACCCCCCCCCCTCCCGCTTTGTCACTTCGCTCTTAATTTGCCCAAGTATAACTCCACTAAGCTTTCATAAGACTTCAGAAAGCGGCAAAAATAGTTCTTAACGTTACAAAACAAACATATATGCTTTGTTTTAGGCTTTAGGAGCGCGGAGCATTTTTTACCTGTTTTTAAAGGGTGTTTACGGGTTTTACCCGTCCAATTTTTTTACGATCGCAAAATGTTTGCTCAGAATCTGAGGGTTTATGTTCAACATTTTCAGATTTAAATTACATCCAGCAAATATGTCAGAACCCCTGGATGGCGTTCTTGCGACATTTTTCCTCTCAAGAAGCCTTCGAGTGTGAGAGAAGGGTTATTTTAAAGGCTAGGCCAAACTAACCTCCTTCCCAAGCGTTCCCCAGCCCAGCTCGGAGATTAGCCTAGAGGTCTTGCGGCAATGGTTTTCCGCGAGCAAGTAAAGCGTCATGCAACTCGCGTAGTACAACCGCGAGACGTTGAGGTAGTCAGCAGCGGCTGCGAGATTCCATAGTACCAAATAGTGGTCGTCGAAGTAGTGTCGTTCTTCGGCGCTTAAGTCAAAATGCGTGTAGCGTCGTCGTATCGGGTGCAATTCGAGCTTGAACGGCGGCTCGCCTAGAAGAATCATGAGTTATGCAAAAGGTTGAACGTCTATCACGTGAGGGCTTAAGGCATAGTTTGGAGTGGCGCACAATCAAGCATTTCCCAACTGTTTTGAAATAAACTTGATCAGAACGAAACTGAGCGTTTAGGACGGACCATTTGTGTAACGGAAAACAGCTGTAGAACAGGACGGAAAGGAAAAGCCCCCCCCCCCCCTTATCGCGGCTGGGCGTGCGCAGTAACTCAGCCTGCGCAGTCTGTTCCTACTGGGATTTAGCAGGAAATAGCTTGTTTTGAAAACCTCATAATGTGTATTTGCTATCAACCGGTTGGCAGTAGAAAGTAATTGGAGCTCTTACCTCTATGCAAGTCGCACCATTTAATCACCGCTCGCAGCATTTCGGCGTCCAGCTGTACTTCGAGTGGCTGGCATAGGTCCGGCGCCGCTCCCTGGGCTTCGACCAAGCCGACGAGTGTCGTGGATTGCTTGATGATCCCGTAGCAAGTACGAATAGTCTTTCCATCCGTCGACTTCAGTACTAGAGGAACAGCGTCCAACGGGTCCTCGGGCTGTTCGCTCGGCGCCGCTAGAATCCCTTCAGGGCGCCGTCTGTGCTCTTGACCCCAAATTCCGTCCAACATTTCACCGGTCTAAAGCATGCGCCTTGCAAATACGACACTGTTATGACAGAGCCCAATTAAATAATGGGCAGCTAACGCGGTCGAGTAGATTCAGTTTCAGGTAGCGAAATCCACTTTAATTTTACGCACTCACACGTTCAAGAACGTCAGACCCGTTATTCCACAGAAATAATGATTTAAGCGAATCACATTTTCGCGTAAAGGGCGTCTACATTTTTTCCAAGCGGACGAAGAGTTTTAGCATACATTGTGCGAATACCCCCAGCGTCCACACGAGTAAATCTTGTAGATGAAATCGTCATGAGAAAAAGCAAAGCGTGCCGTGAATGGTTGTGCTCTGAGCAAACGCCAAACCAATGCTTCACCAAATAATATTTTTGTAATGGCATATAAGAAATCATTCTCCTATGGAAAAAACGCGTTGACGCATTCTGTCGGTTTAATGGCTGGGTCGGCCAAGTGGCTGACATAAAAAGGAGCTGTAAAGCTTCTAGTTATAATCGAAAGAGGCTAGTCGGCTCAAGGTTGGGAAAGCCGGAAAAGCAAATGAATAAAAACATGTAGCTGTCTACGTAGGTGAGCTTTTGCTGGTCAAAACCGATATCGACAATGCAAGAAGTCCTTCTTTCATCAACACGCATGTGAGTTCTTTAAACTAACGTGGGAGCACCGACGAAGCGCAGGGAGCATTCGCTTTCGCTGGTGAAAGCCCGCAGCGCAAACCTCTCTCGCCGGCAAACTCACTGACCAAGGAGTCGCCAAGAGGGATGCACATCGATTTACCGCGTGAAGCGAGGGACTTCGCTGCGCCTTTCGGAGGACTTGTGGTAGGCAACTGCATAGAGGTGGGAGTTGGCGGAGCAGTTTGAACTGCGCAGAAAACAAACGACGAACATGAGCATTTTGAGTTTAAACCCTGCCACTGTAGATGAGTGTCTTAGAGCCGCCTTTAAATGACACGAAAATAGGTAGTGCAAATGTCACAGTTAGTGTCTAAGCCCACGCCGAAGCAACAGACAAGTCAATAGGGGTGAGCAATGTATATCGACCCGTCCGCGTCAAGGCAGATCGTTAGCTTCATTTCGGCGATTTCGTAGTTTGTTACGCTCTTTCGCCAGTGCGGTTTTCGGAAGCACTGATACTCATCCAGTCCTTCCTGCCGATCACCTGTGATCGACACCGAGAAACGATCCAACAAACGGGTGCGAAACTAAAACTTTATGGTCTTGAAGATCTTTTCCCACGAACTACCTGCAGTATTTTTTGCACGAAGGCGCTGGAGACTCGAGCTTCCACAATTTCTATCCGCAACAGTGAACAGCTCGGAAGGGACACGCCGTCATTGCGTAAAAGTTCTAGCACATCATCGTCCATGTACCTGTGATTTTGATAGACCGAAAGCCCACAGAGTTGTTCCGATTCTGTTGGAAAGTAGCACCTAAAAATTAATATCTTGTGCCAGGTTTTTGTCCACCTACAACGGCATGGATATCCGGCTCTAGGAACACGTACGAATTTCACCTAACAAGATAGCACTAGGACCAGATCTGTCCATTATGCCTACAGGTGTTTCCGAATTAGGAGGGACGGTACTTTTCTGAAAGAAGCCTGGCCAGTGGCCACCCAGAAAAGGCAGCAGTTAAATCGTGGATTGACTAAAAACAAAGCCCACTATCGTATAACACAATGTATCGGACCTAACTACTTTCTAAGGTGTCAAGGTTTCATGGCACTTTCAAAATGCCCTCCTAATAAAAATCAATAGGAGGGTTCGGGATAAAATTTAAGGGGGGAAGGGTCAGCAAGGCTTTGCCTGTATTAATTTCAGTCGGAACATACCCATCGAAGTTAAGCCGGCTCAGGGACACAAGTGCCCTGCACAGACGAGTGATCCTCGCAAAGTCAGCACGCGAGAATGCACCGTAGTCGAAGCGCAGCCTGTCCACGACCATAGTCGGCGCGCTCACCAGCAAGCCCTCCATCACGGCACTAAAGGATTCCGACTTGAGTGGCTCGTAGAAGCTCAAGCCGAGGCAGCCAACGCTCGTCGACCGAAGATATGGGCCCAGGTCCTCCGGCCGTGCGAGTTCAATGCGGTTGAAAGTGTATTGGACGCGTTCGTCGCTGAACAGAAACGTCGTCTTTCCGGTGATTCCAGATTTCTCCAGACGGCGCAAGCACACTCGCGTCATTTTCTCGTCGATGATGGAGTAAAACTTCTGGCAAGAAATCACTGCGGCGTCCAGCTCCCATCGGCTCAGGTACAAAAAACTGTCTCGAAAAATTTCGTCCAGCAGCTGCATCGCAGGTAGAGTTCTTGAAGAGACCGAACTGAATTTCGTACAAAAACTGAGCGCACAAGAGCGACGCTTATCGGCGTCTTTACACGTGGAAGGGAACAACAAGCGAAAGGGAGTGTCTGGCAAAGAATCAACCTCGAAAATGGCTGTCGGATCGGGACGGTTGTGCAATTGTGCTATGAGCAAACACGAGAATTTATGCTTAGCTACACTTTATCACTCGTAGTTCCGAGTCGGTCGTTATCCCTAAGCGCAGCACAGGGAAATTTTTAGTAGAAATTAGTTCTAGTGGTGCCTAGCGGCGGGCCATTTCTTCGCATTTAAACGTCACCTGATCACTACAAAGCTACTATTTAGGGTATATTTACTAGTTTACAGTTCTTTCAGCTTAGTAATATGTTTACTTCAAAAAAATTTTCTTCACCGGAGGATCCTCCCTTACCTGTTGGCGGCTTTCTGATTTTTCCGATGACCCGCCAAAATCAGTGACTTTTAGTGAACTGAACTGAACCAAACTGTCTTTGACCTCCAATTCAGTTCAGTTCATCGCGAAAAAATTTCGGTTCATGGAAAACACGCTGCGTGCAACATGTCGTTGCCGGAAGAGTCTAGGCGTCGTCGGTATTCGGGCTGGGGTAAGTTCGGGTACGCGCTTTGGCTCGGATTTGTTGTTCGGGATTTTTTTTGGGTTCGCTTTTTGCGTCCGGTCAAAACGAAACTGTCCGAACTTTTCGAGCTTTTTCGAGAAGCGCACGTTTGGCTTAGTCAGCACGCTGAGAGACCTATCAATTTTCTCGGTCCGCAAAAATTGCACTACGTAAGAGAGTGGCATTGCGGTTTCACTTTCAACCTCGCCGTCGACTCCTGTTGTGTTCCGATAACATTTGTGATGAAAACAAGCCAAAGTGAATACCAGAGACGCCATCATCAATATTGTTGGCCCTGTTCTTGCTACCGATTGTGCTTGCTCTTGACAGTAGTAGTCACCGCAGCAACGAAAGTTTATGCTCTTCTTCATAAATAAAGAGAAAATATGCCAACACGACCGAAACCGCCAGTAGGTAGAGAAACGTTCAAGGGCCATTCGAAGTCACGTAAATTGAACCGTAATCGCCAATAGATAGTTTTAGGTTCACATCTTCGAATGCGCGGCGTATTTCAGCGTTAACACGGACGGAGTGTTGTCCCGGATACCTTTGCTCAATGCGCAACCCGTCCGTCGATTCGCCGTGAATCGCCAGTTCAAAGTCCTCCAACAGTTCCCCATTTATTCGGGACTGAAACCGGTTAGCATACGACGGCAATGATTCATCCCCCTGGCAATACCTGGACCATCTTTAGCAGAAAGTCTTGTGTGATAGCTGCATGCCAGAAAGAGATGCAATAATATTTATCCGACGGCCAGTGCTTGCGCAGGAGGTGCAGTACTTCTGCGTCCATGAAGCGCTGGTTTACACCGCTCGCATTAATGCCAAGATCAGTTTCGGCTTCCACGGGAAAGAAGCAGCTAAAGTGCCGGATAGATCTTTCATGTCCCTGGTCTCATTATCGTAGAACTCAGAATAGTGAGGGCCCATCAAAACTGTTCACCGGGCCTTAAAATCAAGGCCCGGCCGCCACGGTAGGCCCGGCCCGGCACCATTTGGTTGCAACTCTAGAAAAGTGCTAGCTCGATTTTACCGCAAAATCATGATATAACATGTTCTTGGGAAGAAACGTGCATTACACGGGTGAATAGAGGGGCCGGGAATGGCCCGCATAAAATCCGGAGGCTCAGGAAGTAGCAAAGGGGGACCCGTTCGGCGGCCTGAAGGCCGCCGCTAAAGTGTTAGTTAAGAGGGACCAAAGGTAATTCTGGCGCTCAGTATCTTGTCCAAGCCTAAAATTATGTGTCCCCCCCCCGAACCTGGATTCACGGTACGCCACTGGGTGCAGGCAGGAATTACAATGGTTTTTGAAGAGACTTTAGCTTAATATAATTTTTCTGGTTTTGTCCCATAACTTGCACCCTACCCGTGGGTGCACTTAAGGGTTGCATGACCCGAGAATCATACTGTTAAAATGGAGGTGGTTTAAGGACGTGAATGAGATGCAGACGTCAGTGATACGCTTGAAGTCCCGCCGACTGAAGCGACCGGCTTCGATGTGCAGCTTGTTAACGACCATCAACGGCGCGCTTTCTCGCAGACCGTCCATTACGGCATCGAAGGATTCCGACTTGAGCGGCTCATGAAAGCTCAAGCTGAGGAGGTCAATACTCGTCCGGCGAAGGTTTGGCCCAGCTCTGCAGGCTTTGTCAGTTCGACTTGATTGAGACCGAAGTCGTCGTCACGAAGAGAAGCACAGAGGAACGTGCCCGTTTTGGTAATTTTTGCTTGCTTCAGTTGCCGGAAGCAGACGCGAGTCATACGCTTGTCGACAACTGACCGAAATCGGCGACAGCTAAAAGATGCGGCATCCAAGTCCCAGCGGCTCAGTTGGAGAAAGCACTCGAAGAATATATCGTCTGACATTGTTTCACAACGGAAACATCCAAATGGATGGAAATGTGTTCTATTTATTTGAGGGAGTTCATAATGAAATTGTTGTGACATTGTGACACGTAAGCCAATGCAGCGATTGCGTAACAGCGAGTAAGAATTGCAAGCGGAAGGGAGTGCCGCGAGTGAGTCATCAGTGGGACGTTGAACCGTTCCACGAAGGCTCGCTGACAGACCACACGTTTCGCATCATGGGGCCCATTGATGTTTGCACTAATTGCCCGCAATAATTGCTCATACTAGTGGATAGGGCCTAAAAGCAAACAATAGTTTTAATAAATTTACGCTTAACACAGAGAATACAGAAAGGTATTAAAAGTATTTAGTTGTGCCGCATCTCTTTATTTCATTCTCGTCACGATACGGGAAGACGGAATTTTTTTTTGAGTTTCGTCACACTGGTCACGAGCCTCCCAGCCATGCCTGGTCTTCATCCAGGCCCTGCTTGACAACAGGCCCGCCGGCCCTACCGGGCCGGCCCTTGATTTTAAGTCCGGGCGCACAGGGTTGCGGTCGAGTGAAGTTGATTCACGTCGGGCGCGACCTGCCTAACAAGGTTACCGTAGGGATGTTATGTAGTATATACGTGTAGAACGCATCACATGTGAGCATTAAGCAGGCATGCAGTTATATACCAGGTTGGCTGCCGCTTTGGCACATTATCGACTAAAAAAATCGGTATTCGGCGCGCGTACCGTACGCCGTACCCTATTACGGCCATTTCAGTACGGTACGGGCCACAATAAGGTACGGGCCGTAGTACGAACCGTACTCGTACTCGAAGCCGTACCGTACAGCCGTACGTACTCGTATCGTACTCGAACCCGGGACTGGTCCCGGGCCTGTCACCCGTACCGTACTGTCCCTCTCGTACCGCATAGTCGTACTGCTTGTATCGGTAAAGTACCACCAGCACGGCTGTTGATCTTTATATTCGACGCGAGGAAACAGAACTTCGTTTTTTAACTGGAGCTGCCCAAAGAATGCTTTTATAGGTACCCTTCGCTCCGTCCGTAGCAAGTACTACAAGCACGACAACTGCGTTCAACTGTCCTGCTGGCTACAAGTGTGGTAGTGGAACTGTAGGCTTCCCTAGGTTCCATGCATATATATCATTTCGGAATTATACTTGCAGCCTTTCAGTTCTCATCACCGAATGATCGGCGAGACAAGTACAGCCGCTATCAGGATGTCCTGTACCACTTGATGGCTTCATAACCGGACAGCGTAGTGCTCCTGACGTTAACTAGCATACAGATAGAACGCGGCGACCACATCACCGTCTACGATGGTAACCTGCTTAACAGCCGTGTACTGAAGAAGTGAGCTCGTCTATGCAATGTTCACCGAGATCGCGGTCATTTTAGCTACACCGGAAGTTATCCTTCCGCCGAGCTCGTTCAGTCTACGGGACAGTGCATGACTGTGCGGTTCACCACCGGCGATTCTGCTTGGCATCGCGGCTTCACAGCAACTTTCTCCAGCCAGAGGAAGTAGTAACATCGTGTACGGAACCTTCGCTTTACAAACCCTTCGAAACTTGTTTATTCAGAGTCGAGAATTGCGTATAAGCTGTCAAACGTTCATTGCTGTAAAGTTAAAATAAACGGATCTCTGCTATTATACCGCGGACCGGGCGGATCATACTTGAGAATATCTGTGCACGAGCCGCCTTACGACAAAACGATGCGTGAGATTATTTGTCCTCGTAGTTGGAGTAGATGTGTAGCATACACAAGTAACAGTCTAAGAAGACATAGAGCTAACCCGAAACGCGGGACAAATATTAGGTGGCCGGACGGCGTGAGTTTCCTGCGCTCCTGAGCAAACACCTATACGCCTGGTAAGCCAAGATAAGCTAAGAGAATACCGCTTTTCACGCTTTTATTCACAATATCACAAATGCCGTAACGATACGTGTGCGATAAATAAACTCTTACAGGACAAACTTAATGAGAATTCCCAATTTCACCTTTAGGCTTAAAGCATTGCGTGAATGTTCCTTACCGAAAACGTTCAAAGCATCGGGAGGTCATTGCCGCCAGCCTCCTTAGAGACTAGGCCTGGTTAAACCGAGATGAATCAGAAGAGTGGGGTAGACTACACCAGCGTCAGAGGGAACCTTTAGGTTAATAGCGCGAAGTACACAATGCTTTTCGTCGAATTCGGCCTCCCTTATAGCGTCGAGACTTTCCGGGACGTCTTGCGGAGCTAGCAGAACCGAGAGATCGAAGCCTGCGCGCAAGACGCTATTGGATAGGGCCTAAAGCCAAGCGACGTCCCGTTTAAATTTCAAGTGATACGCGATAAATGGAACAAGTTTCACATTATTTGCAAAAAAATATTAAAAATTTCAGTTAGTAAAAGACAAACAACAAGGCTGGTACCTGTGTAATTTGCTTAACGAAGCCGACCGAAACTTCTGCATATACGAATGAAATTGAGTGGTGCGACTGTGATGCCCACGGTTGTCGTAAGAGACCAAGAAGTTCCTCGTCCATGCGTCGCTGAAGTATGCCGAAAGGCTTCAGGTCGGCTACGCACTCGGCGGGATCGGCCTTGAAAATGCATCTGCAAATTAAGCCTGCTGGTTGGGAAAAAGAGAAAATGGCAAAATTTTAATATAGGGGAAGAACGAGGTAGTTCGATCTTGACAGATCGGACGTTTCGATTCTTAATTTCCTGAGTTTTTAGTCAACTGAACTGAAACTCCGTCTGTCAGCTGTGTGCTCAAGAACTTTTTTATTTTTTTGGCTTCCGGGAAAATTTGCTAACAGTTTGTCCCGGAGCTCGCCACAGACAACACTATTTTGTTTAAACCTATTTCAAAGGTTCAAGGCAACGACTCGTCAAAATCACGTTTTAGATAAATGTTATAAAACTTTACTTACTGGCCGAAGTGGAGCTCATCCATCGACATGAGTTCTTTGCACATGCTGGTGATTCTCGCGAAATCGGACCGCGAGAAACGTCCTTCCTCGAAATACAGCTTCTCAATCGCTAATGTCGACGCACTCTCGTTTAAGCCGTTCATTACGAGGTCGAAGCATTTTGAGCTTAACGCTTCGGTGAAAGTCACACCCGCATAACTGATGTAGGAAGAGCTCAGATATGCAGCGATGTCGTCCACGTCCACCAGCACGACGTCGTCCGGGTCACGCTCAGTAAGGATGAACGTGTTCGAGTTTGTGATTCTAACTTGACGCAAGCGGCGAAGGCACACTTTGGTCATGCGCCTGGTGATGACCATACGGAAATTTCCGCAGGAAAGCACTGCAGCGTCGAGTCCCCATCGATTTAGGAAGGCAAAACTGTCGCAAAGTATTTCTCCCGGCAGTCGCATCACAGGAAATCACAGTTCTCCGGATCGCTGCCAGTAGAGGACAAACAAGGTGGTAAAAATGAGACTGGAAAAGGTCGTCTAACGCGTTTGCGGCTGCATTGCGTAATCGTCAACAAAGCACCTAGAAGGAGGCAGAGGCCGACGTGAATCACTTCACCCGCCCGTTAGACCTGCCAAGCGATCGTCCTTTAGCGCTTATCAGTGACTGACGCAAACGATCATTCTGCAGTTATGGCTATTCGATGTGCTTGCTTGCCCAGAAAAACATCGAATTCGTTTCACAGATTTTAATGTCATAAAAAATTATTAGCACATTCATGAGGACAAACTGATTGAGAAACCATTTGAGGTCTGCTTAATCACCCGACCGAAAATCGGGCCGCCGAGTTTCGACGCTAATAAAGGTCACTTTCATTGCGGATATGACGCCAGGGGCTGACCAATTGTAGCCGGCGTGTCCGGCCCGCGTTTTCCCGGTTATGGGCTAAATTTTCAGCAAATCACCCAAAAAATCGTCGTTGGTAGAACGACGATTCGCGGACGACGATTCGCGGAAAAATGTAGGAATACGTGTCATGACTTGTTTATCAGAGATCAGAACAAGAAAGGCAGAAGATCAGCAAAATTTGCCTTAAAAGGGGATTACGCAGCGTCGTGGATGCCGCCAACCAAATGTTGGCGGCATGGTTGTTGTTGCGTAGTCTGTTACTCGTGGTAAAGCCGTGGAACCCACTAGCTACATCGGGATTAGGCTTAGGCTTAGACATGGATTACGCGGCGCCGTAGGCGCCGGCCACCTAATCAGTTCAGTCCTGTTACCTACAATGCTTAGTATGTTACCCATGGTAAAGTCGTGAAACCCACTAGCTACATAAACTCACTGCAGGTTTACGGGTTTCCTCTATGACCGGGCATCAAATGGCCCATTCTTGCACGTGTCCGAACGACTTTAGTGCCAGCAGATGTCTAAAAGAGAGGCATCTGGCAAGGATATGGACTACTTCTGTGTTGGACCTTGAATCGCTGCGAACACGTTTCGACTGATGGACATCTGTCTGCCGAATTGGGGTCGCACGTGTAGACTCAGAGCCTCATACAGACCGAATGTCTCCGTTTTACTGGCCCTCTCTCGGCTGAAGCCGATCCCATCTTTTGGGGAAAAACAAAGGCGTGGGAGCCATCCGGCCCCTAACAGAAAAAAAGCCATCTGTGACTCCCTGATGCTCCACCAGATGTCTGGGATTGGCGGCCGTTTGTCTTGCAAAAGAAGTCCGAGCGGAAGCCGCTGAATTATTGCACTGTCTGCCGTCAAGCCTTGAATACGCCTCCAGTTAAAGCCACCGCTCGATACACAATCGTAAGCTCTTTCTGCGACTTAGAGCTTCGACGGTTGTCTTTGTCAGAGAGAGTTTCTTTGCATTAATTTTGAACATGTAGACAAGTATAATTTTAACTTACATTGTTTTTCTCTGCATCCATCGGGTAAGCATTGCGCCTAATTTTAGGGTGATGATTTCGCTCTTCATCGTCACCCTGGCCTGGCTTTCCTGCCCGCTGTCGATGGCGGATACAAGCCAAGAGGGCACTGACCTCGCATGCGATCCGGTCGAGCGTCTCGTCGAGGTCCAGGTCTGCGACTACACAGAGAGCCCATACGGCGGCTATTGCTTCTACATACTGCAAGATCGCCCGTTTCGAATCAACTCGACGGATCTGAGTGCGCTGTACAATGCCACCATGACCAACGTTTCGGTGAGTTCGCAAATAATTACATAAGTTCCCGCAAAGACTCTTTCCGCCTGGAGCCATTGGAAGCCTTCTTGTGACTATTCTTGAGACAAGTTTAGCCGGATAACGAAAAGGAGCTGCGTGCTTTACTCAGCAGTCGGTCAACGAAGGTTATGCGTCGTCCGTTGTATAGGTACGAAGGTGACCTCATGAACCAGTACGTGCCGCCCTACCAGAGGTTTACAGTCCATCAGGTAATTTCCGTTTACAAAAAGGCTCCTATTTGTCGATCAGGTGCAATGCTCAAACCGTAGTACACGGACATTTTTAGAATATGATACTATGCGGGACGTTCGTGGTGCCTACTCCGGAGGTTCTACATGCTTTCGGTAATCCCTATGGGTCAACTCAGTGTCCCTCAGGTTCATGGGGTTGCAGATGTGCCGACAGTGGACCGTTGGATGATCCACGCGTCATCGAAGAAACAGTTTTACGTGAGTTTACAAAGTGTCGATTAAGAACTGACGCCGAAACGTACTTGAACGGACTAGTCTGGGCCGAGTCATTCCGTAGGCCGGTATGCGTGCTGGTCTTCGCTAATTTTGTCACTTGCCGGCAATAGCGTAATTCATTGGGGTGTCACTCGCTTTCTTTTATATCTGCACTCGTACGCGTTCCAGATTTCGTCTGAAAAGGTAGTACGTATTGCGGCCGAGGGCAAATGCACGGAGATGGGAGGGCGCCTGGCGGTGCTGAACGACTCAAGCCAGCATCTCTTCGTCGAGAGTATCGTCTCGCTACACGCACCGCATTCTCTCACAGACGACAGTCCTTGGACAGCAGCAACGGCCTACGACGACGGTGCTTATCGGGACTGGAAAGATGGGGAGTTCGGCATTGAAATTAGCCGTTACGTGTGCGAGAAGGACAATGGACGCTTCCTAGGCGCAAATCGCCGCTTTTGCATGACTACCATTTGCGCTTTTCTTTTTCAAACTAGTGGTTAAAGGTATTCTTAAATAAAGCATGCTTAGTAGCGGTTCGAGAAGCCCGTTGACGTAGTGCAACAGGAGTTCATCCTAAATTAGTTTCAAAGAGATATCTTCCGTCGTCACGTCAGGCACACGCATGTTAGACTCTGAAATGTCAGACTCGGACATACCTAGCAGTATCCGAAGTGGCAGAATCTGAATGAACAGGAAGCCACGCATTTTAATGGCGCTGGGAACGCAGCTCGCGAGCCCAGCATAACGAATAGCGCTTGCTGTTGATAACATGTCAATTTTGTCTAGGTTAATTTCAATTCTACTCCTTCTAACGGAAACCAAAAAAACCTGCGTGCATATGCGCGCTTATTCGTAATCGTAATCATAGGCTTAGAGCTATCACGAAAGTCCGTGCCACACGTTTCGCATCGATACGGCATCGTTAGTGTGCATATGAATCTCGCCCGTGTGCATATGAACGTTTAGATAGCTTAAGCGAAGTACTTCTTGCCGCAGACCTCGCAAGGATAGCGTCTTTCACGGGTAGTACGATTCCTTAGAGTGTGTGGTATAAGGGGCGAAAACTGGAAAACCGCTTCCTGCATAATCCGCATTCGTACGGACGTCCGCCCAAACGAGTCCGAGTGCGGAAATAAAACGCCTGCATGGAAGCGGAGCGTTTGTTACATTCTTGCACCCGAAACGGTTTCCCGCCAGTGCGCTTCCGCTCGTGTAGCTGCTAGTAGTCAGCTCTCTGGAACCTCATTCCACAAGTGAGCCAATCGAAGCGAGAGTCGATTGTGAATTTGCTGAAGAACTTCGCTTCAAGCGAGCGTTCGCTAGCTGTACGGTCAGTAGGCGCTAAGTTTTTGGATTTGTCATGGCCATGCACGCCGTAAATTTTCCTTTTCCTTGCTCGGGCGACGGGGCGGACTTCTCCGAGTCTTAGACTAACTGGAAACCGCTAAACAGTGTGCCTGCGAATTTTGCGGTGGATTCCTTTCATACGAAAGAGCGAGAAAGTTACTAAGTCTGACTCCTGCTTCCATGCGATAGCGAGCGCTATGGCAGAATGTACACATCGGGTAAGAAGGAGAAATTCGGGCCAATCTGCTGAGGATGGGGTTTTAAAGCTTGGTGATCCTCAAAATTAATTTCTTTTTTCCAGGCGGTACCCCCCTCCTTACCCGGGGTCAGGGCGTGAGGGGGTCATTCACCAAAGGTCTGGTGCATGTCCTTCCAAATTCAAAATCAGGCTACTCCGTCGGGTTGGGTGTCATTCGATTGCCGGTAATAGTTGAGTAGAATGCACAAGCTGTCATGAACCGTAAACGGTTCATGAGCAGTTTAAGGGGCCAATGTGGCCGGCAGGTTGCTGCTGGACTTTGGTCCCTTATTTATTTTCTTCTCGTTCGGTTTGGCCGTTCACGGCCTTTCGCTCGCGATTAAAATCGCGGTTTGCGACCTTTCCCAGACTCACACCCGTCGCCGGGCGATCCTTTCCCAAGGTCGTCTGGTGGCTCACGGCCGCTTTAGCGGCTCCGTCGCTCCACTCTCGCTTCATTTCCCCACACGGCTTCCAGCGGATTTCATTCCGCAACCCCTCGCCGGTCCCGGTCGGGCCCAACGGCGGTTTCTCTTGCCTGTCCGGCCTTTGCTCCGCCCAGCGGTCCGTTGACGGACCGCGGCGGTCGACGGTTCATTCACTTCTCGTTCCGCCGTAGGAAGCACCTGCTCTAAAGAGCCGCTCCCGTCTTCTTTTGCAAGTGCATTAATGCACACCGTTCAAGGGACTTTAGTCCCGTCTCTGCCCGTTGGCCTTGCGCCCTTGAGGGCTTGTCATTTCGTGTTCTTTGACATGTTAACATGTCTTTGTTCATGGTTTATATACCCAAGTTTGAGGCACGCTAATAAAGCGCTCTTCGAACTTGCGACACCCGCACTAGAAGAACTTCGACTAGCGGCGGAGCAGGAAGGCTGCCACGAGCGTCTTCCCAAAGGAGCCGTAAAGAGCATCAGCTCTCTGTACGTCGGCAGAGGAGAGGGTCAGGATAGGCCCGAGACCTTAAGGTAGTTTGGCAGCGGACCTCTCTTGAGGAGGAAGGATTCTCGACACTAAAGTGTCACCCACGGCTTGGTCTGATCAACCCGGTCCGTTTGTGACACGTGGGGAACTCAGCCGTCGCAGAGTCGGACCACCGACTGCCTTTGTGAGTGTCATTCGGGGGAAGCCTGACAACAGGGCATTTGCCACAGGGTGCCGCGGTAACCAAGCCCTCTAGCGGTGTACCCAGAACGTACAGTTCTCACGCGCCTTGAGCGTACCCACAAGGACCTCAAGGCCCACGTCTTGTCATAGCCTCCTACAAGCGTGGATCTGCCGCTTGACTGCTTCACAGCAGCCTATTCCGGAGTAGTGCCCGGTCTTATCCGCCTCCCTTCTGGGACGCAGCTTTTAAGCCTCACAAGCTTGGCGAATTCCGGAGTAGTGCCCGGTCTTATCCGCCTCCCTTCAGGGACGCAGCTTTCAAGCCTCACAAGCTTGGCGAATTCCGGAGTAGTGCCCGGTCTTATCCGCCTCCCTTCTGGGACGCAGCTTTCAAGCTTCACAAGCTTGGCAAATTCCGGCGTAGTGCCCGGTCTTAATACCGCTTTCCCTTTCGGGAACGCAGCTTCAAGCCCCACAAGCTTGGCAACTCCGGCCTAGTAACCCGGTTTTAACCGCCCGCCTCAGGCTTACTACCTAGGCATCTCAATCCCTGTAAGGGAACCCGCTTTCATCATGACTTCGGTCAACTCCTTCGACCTTAAGGCCGACATCCGGGATATTCCCGACTACCAAGAGAAGATTCTCTTAGCGCTTCAGCGCTTTTATCACCTTAGAGGTCGTTCCTTCGACCCTCGTACCGCAGGACTTGATCCTGACCTCCAGTTGGAGGAGTATTATCGTGTTTTGAATGAGCTTAAAAGCTCACACAGGGACATAACGGTTGTCTTATCCTCCATTTATGGAGCACGCGCCTTGTGGCGGGCAGCCTTTAATGATCCAAACATGGATCCTTCTGTGTCCGACCAATATGCTTTAGCATACTTCAAGTTCCTCCAGGGACACCAAATGTCAAACACTCTTATGTGTATCCAGAATCTGGAGATGACTCTGGAAGCGGAAATGGCAAAAATCCGCGTGACCATCAGGGTCGTCAAGGCCAAAATGAAACAAGAGGAGTCATCTCCTCGAACCAATCCTCCCGCGACTTCAGTCGCACCTAACCCGGCAGATAAATCTGCATCCGAGTCGCCCGGCACGTCTCGCTCCAAGGGCCTCCAGGCCCCTCCAAGAGCCACCGCCGCGGAGCAACAGGCATCCAGCCCTACGCACGTAGTGGTGTGCTCTCCTCATTCCTCTTCAGAGGATTTTTACACCATGTGCAAGCATGGCACACCTTCGATGCGTCAACGCAACCAACAGACTCCTTATGAGTCCGCTAAAGCGGTCGCCTCTTCAAATAAAGTGCCGCCCTTAAGGGTGGAATACGAGGACCGTCCAGGTCCCAGTCAGAGAGGCGTCCAGCCTAGTCGGACCCAGTCACGGAGTCCCTCCAGTTCCAGCAAGTCCCGTTATCGGGATCCACCGGATCGGGAACGGTTCCGTTCACGGAGCCCTACCGATACAGAGCCTCTTGAGGGCAGCCTAGCAGAGGCGGATAACCGCCCACGGTGTTCCTCTAAACCCAGCGTCAACGCTGCGTACCGCCGGCTCCAAAAAAGGGATCCCTATTGCAACTTCTGCGGCTCGGACCAACATCCGCCCTCAGAGTGCGATAGCTTCCCAACCGTGTCATCACGGTGGACCGCCTGCTATGAGGACCGGTTGTGTACCGTTTGCCTTCGCATGAAGGCCAGCAACGACCAATGCAGCCTTCCGGGAAAACACTGCCCGCACTGCAAAGGTCCCAGGCATCATTTGGCTTTATGCCATGTTTTCGCCAAGATGCGTGAGCATCGGGCCAAAAAGGCCACCAAGGATCTTAAAAGGTCCAAGTCCAAAAAACAATCGGCTCCTTAAGGAGCCAACCTTATTTCCAGAGGTTTCAAGCCTCATGATACTAGAAGGTCTTCATACCTTGCTCTTTCGCGTCATCGCGGAAACCAGCGCCACCAAACGGTTTTCTCCGTTAATAAAAAACCACTAGACACAGAGCCGTTAACGGCTAAAACTGTCGGTGTGGCCTAAGGCCCATATAGGGCATGGTTTGTCTACCTTATAGCAAGATATTTCTTGCACTGCTCCCTTACGCCGTTTTATCGGCGCACTTCGCGCGTCATTAGGCGCGCAGTTCTTCCTTTGCCGTTTTAACGGCGCTCCTTCCGCGCTCTTATGCGCATCTACATGTTGCGCCGTTACCGGAGATTATTTCGCGCATTTATGCGCGAGAGTCTCCACCAGCCGTTTTATCGGCGTTCCCAGCGCAATTTATGCGCACTTATTCCCTTTTCGCCGTTATCGGCGTTCCTTCGCGCATTAATGCGCGCACCTGTTTTCCTTGCCGTTTTATCGGCTTCTCCCTTGCGCATTAATACGCTCACCTTGCACCGTCATCGGCGCTCATACCGCGCACTTAGGAGCACGCATGTTTTTTTGGCCGTTTTATCGGCGTTCCCTCTGCGCATTAATGCGCTCACCCGGCGCGGTCATCGGCGATTCCTTTCGCGCAATTCATGCGCGCATTTTCACCGGAAGCGACACCGCCGTTATCGGCGGCCGCTTTCTCCCGCATGGTCATTAATGACCGCCTCACGCGCCGACACGCGCAGCGCACTATTGCGCACACTCGGTACGCTTCCGGGTTCCGAGGCACACCATTTCCTTTTATGGAATTAAGGCCCAAACAGCCATGGTCATTAGGAGCTTTAGCTTCACTTGTAAAGAAGGTTTTAACCTTCCGAAGCCCGCGTTCTCACGAGGTCTTCATGTCCGTACGGTTGAACCGTAACCAAACCCACTAGACCCCGAGCCGTTAACGGCTTCAACTGCCGGAATGACTTCCATGGCCTATTTTGGGCTAGTCACCGAACTCAAGTCCCTTGAAAGAGGACACCGAGTCTACCTAGTGCAGGTCTTCTGCCTGCGGCCCAATTGGGCCGCAGCCACGTGGACTCAATACATTCGCTTTCATGCTACTGCTGTCCGCGCGGTGGCAATTACCATGGCCGATTAATCGGCCCGGCAAGCATAACTGCTTGGGCGTTGACATACGCATCCACTTCCCGAGAGTGGCTTTCAATGACCGATAACGGTCTTAGTGCGCACTTCGTGCTCCACCGCACGCAGCTTTAGCTGCCGCCAACCAAGCATGTGCTAAAGCTCATCGGATCCTTTGAAGGAAACGGAGATTAACCCGTGTTCAAGGTCGCTTAAGCGACACGAGCATTTCCGTCTCGGAGAAATCGCCCACATGCCTTCATTGGTTTCCTAGAGCGGCAGCCTTGCTCATCATGCACTTTCATGTGCCGCATTGTAGGCCGGTGATTTTTTCTAGTCACCGGTCGCACAGATCTCTGGTCCATTTATGGGCACAGGACGGTTTTATCCGTCATTCAGTCTCAGTGCGGTGCATGCCGCGGACTGAAAACCTGCATTTTCAAATGCGTACATGGTCCCCCCTTTTTGATGGGTCAACCCGTCCTACCCGTCCCGTTTTATCGGAGTTATCCACCTTTACGGTCCTGTCTACCGAAGTCTTTAGACTTCACCTCATGCAGGTATCACTTGCGCATTGGTTGCATCAGCATTTGCATTGCTGTCCAGCCTGTATGTTTGGAGCTTGTCTCCTGCTTGGCATAAGTTCAGGCCTTTTCTACGCTTTCATGCGTTCCCGTTGGTTCCACCTTTTCTCAAGCCGGTTTCTTCTGGCATCCGTTCTCGCGATCGCACTGCCATTTCTTTGGCCACCGCAAGAACACTTGCGACATTGGTTTTTCCAGGGACCGTCTACGGTCAGTCAAACCAACCGCGCCCCATTCCGCGCGCGGTACACGCGGATCTTTGTCCTTCCAGGACATCGCTTTCGCAAGCGGCCATCAAGGCCATCGCATCCGCGCCCCGTGAAGGCGATTTCGCAGTCATTACACCGCCGTTGACGGCGACCTTGGATTATGCACGGCCCATCAGAGCCACTCGCGGGAGAGCACCACAACGGTTCTCTCCGCCGCCGCCCGGCGAGAGCTCTCGCCGGCGCCGCGTGCACACTCGCCCAGCAGCCGATCCGCGGGTTGACCCCGACGTCCTTAAGGACGTGACCGGGCAGCCTGACGGCATCGCCGCCGCTGCAGCGGTCGCGAGGACAAAGAAGGGAGCGCGCTTTCTTTCGCATAATCATGGCGTCTTATCGCCCGATCCCCGCCGCTTGACGGCTATCACACAGCAAACGAGCCGTGTAATCGGCAACGCTCCCAAGCCGTTTAAACGGCAAACAAAGGACCGCGATCAACGATCTCCGGTCCGCCGTTTCCCAGCCGTTACATCGGCACGTAAACAAGTCGCGACGGACGCTAAAGCGTCCGCTCTCCTTAACCGTTCTAACGGGGACCGGAGCCCGATGGACAACCATCACGCCTTCATGTCTCTTGGGGAGGCGGGTCAACGAGTGGCTGATGGGCATAGTGAAGACCTGCCTTTCACGCACACTTGGCCGGAGCGACTCCAGTCGCTGATGTGCAGTACGAATCAGGCTATAAATAGCCGGTGCCTGACTTAAGTCAGCCATTTGCGCTGGTTTTCCAGCCTGCACGCCGGCTTGACTTTCTCCTTCCCCAGTTGCAGAGTGAGGGCGCCTCAACCAGCTTTATGCTGGACCCCCAAGTGGATGAATCCACAGCCTTGGACCCGGATTTTGATGGTCCACAAGGGAACAAGATCCCCTTTCGCGTTATCGCGAACCTGCGTCTGCTATCCGTTTTATCGGATAAATTCTGGCAGCTCTGGACGGAAGGTTACCTTCTGGAGATGAGCAGAGCCAGAGGCAAGCATGGGAAGTCAACTTCCATTCGTGAGCTCCAAGTGGGTGACGTAGTCCTCGTCTACGAGGAAAATATCCCTCGTTATGAGTGGAAACCTGCGCTTATCTTAGCGCTGTGCCCCGGCGCAAACCACGCAGTGCGATCTGCCAGGATTCGCCTGCCATCAGGGCACTTATGTTGCCGAGCCCTCACTCACCTCTACCCCATCGGCCCTCCTTTGCGTGCAGTTTCTGAGGAACCTTTAGGTTCACAGCCTTTAATTGAGTGTCCTTTAGGAACTAACCCACCTCAAGGATGCCCAAACACGGCGTCAGCAGCAGCAACGGCAGCGACGACGATGCCCAGCACGGAGCGCCGGAGGCCGGCGCCCAGCCAGGGCAAGGAGTAGAGGAGAACGAGAACCGTCCGAGGGCTCTTGAGGCCATTCCCGAAGAAGCTTCAGCTTCACTAACCGATGGCGAGCATCAGCTCAACGTCGACATGGAGGCTGACCCCTCCTCCGATTTCATGCGGCAGTTTGCCGCCGAGGGACACCTCAACCATTTGGGTGAGACTACCTCCTCACAGGTCCTTCAGGACCCACCTGCAGAGACAGCCCGTCGGTCTCCCGGCGGTGACTCACCCTCTACTGGTGCACCCGCTAACAAGCGGTCTCGAGACAACTCGGAGGTCCTTCAGGACACACCACCAAGCTCGTCTACGAGCAACCTACCGTATCCCTTGGTAGACGCA
>JNEY01001069.1:26211-41201 GCA_020875895.1 Aphelenchus avenae
CCTTTCCCAGACTCACACCCGTCGCCGGGCGATCCTTTCCCAAGGTCGTCTGGTGGCTCACGGCCGCTTTAGCGGCTCCGTCGCTCCACTCTCGCTTCATTTCCCCACACGGCTTCCAGCGGATTTCATTCCGCAACCCCTCGCCGGTCCCGGTCGGGCCCAACGGCGGTTTCTCTTGCCTGTCCGGCCTTTGCTCCGCCCAGCGGTCCGTTGACGGACCGCGGCGGTCGACGGTTCATTCACTTCTCGTTCCGCCGTAGGAAGCACCTGCTCTAAAGAGCCGCTCCCGTCTTCTTTTGCAAGTGCATTAATGCACACCGTTCAAGGGACTTTAGTCCCGTCTCTGCCCGTTGGCCTTGCGCCCTTGAGGGCTTGTCATTTCGTGTTCTTTGACATGTTAACATGTCTTTGTTCATGGTTTATATACCCAAGTTTGAGGCACGCTAATAAAGCGCTCTTCGAACTTGCGACACCCGCACTAGAAGAACTTCGACTAGCGGCGGAGCAGGAAGGCTGCCACGAGCGTCTTCCCAAAGGAGCCGTAAAGAGCATCAGCTCTCTGAACGTCGGCAGAGGAGAGGGTCAGGATAGGCCCGAGACCTTAAGGTAGTTTGGCAGCGGACCTCTCTTGAGGAGGAAGGATTCTCGACACTAAAGTGTCACCCACGGGCTTGGTCTGATCAACCCGGTCCGTTTGTGACACAAGCACAAGTTGAATGTACGATTTCCCTTTCATTTATTTGTATGAAACAAGTTATGAGCGGTCAAAGTTTATGAATGCATGCTATAACGAGTACCGCTAGCATCCGATACCGCTTAGGGACTGTCCACAAAATGTGTAACGGTTCCAGGGCCCTTTTTTACCTTCCCCCTCCACATCCCATGTAACGCAGTGTAACGCTCGGGTCTGTCCCCCCACTTGTAATGTTACGCTTAAAATTCACGTAATAGGGTACCGTTACTCTACATGCATTAAATTAGAGAAATACAGTTGAGATATTTTCGTTGGTCGGCGCCTAGTGCTTTACGTTAGGAAACGCTCTTCCGACCCCTCCTCCTCGCCTCTCCCTGTAACACTTTGTAATGCTGGTCCGATGCTTCCCGCTTCCTTCCTGTAACATTTACATATTTTCTGGACGCTCCCTCACAGGAATGCGACCGAGATCGGGCCTTGGTCTCGGAGAACCGAAAGTCTTGATGCATTTTGGTGGACTCGGTCCCGGTTGGTTTTTCCAGTCTCGGTTTGATTTTTAGAATCCCTCGTCCCTGCTCCCTTACCAAACGAGCATTAGGATCGGAAACTATTCAGAACAAAAATGGCCGGACCGAAGTCTGATGCCGACTCCGTTCCGCTTAATGAAATTACACATGCATGATAGTCTTTTACTTCCAAGGTATCCGAAGGCATTCGAAACGAAAATTATTCGGACAGTGGATGCCGTGCATGCATGCGCTTTTGTCTCGATAGGTCAGCGCCGAAAATAAAACCTTTTCCACATGTCTCACAGCGGTATGGCCTCTCGCTCGTTTGATTTCTCTTATGGCGGTTCAGCGCACGAAGAAGAGCGAATTTCTTGTCGCAGACGTCGCATGTAAACGGCTTTTGGCCCGTGTGCGTACGCTCATGCACCTGTAGATGCTCTGCACGGTAAAACTTTTTATTGCATGAGAAGCATTCGGAGCGCTTATCGCCCGTGTGGATCCGTCGATGTTTGTCCACGTTTGACTTCTCGGAAAACCGTTTTCCGCAAATGCCGCAAACGAAGGGTTTTACGTCGGGGTGCGTCCTCTCGTGTCTCCTCAAGCAGTGAGTCGACGCGAACGTCTTGAGCAAACACGGCATTCAAAAGGTTTCCCGGCGGTACGAATCTTCTCGTGGTTTTTTAGCGCACTTGAGGTTGTAAATCTCTTTTCGCAGACGTCGCAGGTGTATGGCCTCTCACCAGTATGAGTCCGCTTGTGGACCTGCAAGCCGCTGCTTTGGTTGCATACATATTCGCATACGTTCGCAACTGTATGGCCGTTCCGTGGTGTGGAGGCGACGATGTACTTTCAGCGAGCTGGACAGGACAGACCGCTTCTTGCATACGTCGCATTCGTAAGGCTTCTCGCCGAGATGAAAATTTCATGTGAACAGGGATGTACTCCTTGAAGGCGAACGTTTTGCCGCAGATATCGCAAGCTGGTTTCTTGCTTCGTTTGCCGTTTGCACGGCAGCGTACTGAGAGGTTTTCATCGACTTCAGCCGGTTTCACTTCATGTATATCTTCGTGGTCCGTACCGTTAAGTGACGATTGTTCAGTCGAATGCAGCATTTCGTTCACAGCGTTTCCGACGGCCTAAAGCGGGACAAGTTCTTATAAGGTTGTGGATGGCAGCTGCATGTCTAGAAGTGCATTGAAGAAAGCAAAAGGAACGTACTTTCCGCGTATTCCTTCGAGCGGCCATGAAGTTGACAAAGGTTATGAATTTTATGAATTCTATCGAGCGGATAGTAGCCGTCGTGAATAACTTCGCTTTAAGTGAGCGTCTAGCTATGCGGTCCGTAGACGAAAAACGTTTTGAGTCCTTTTAAGAGCCAGGTAAGCTGTGACTAGCTCCCTGTATTTCACGGACGAAGCATGGCTTTCTTTAGAGCTTGACCATTAGCTAAAAGTCGTTAAAGTCTGTGAGATTTTAGGCGGGCTAGCGAGAACTGGTCGTGAAGCGCATTTTGGGATTAATATGACATGATTTGTAAGAGAATTGGATAGCGAGCCCATTAATCCAAAAAGGATGACAAAAATATTTTTTCAACCTCCGAACTAGAGTTGTATACTTTCCGCAAAAATGGCGCGGAAAATTTTCCGGTAAAGCAGAAAAAAAGGAAAAAAATTCCGGATGGTTATGAGGCTTTCCAGTACATGTTCCAAGCGGCCTGACATTGCTTAAAGGCAGTCACAGTACCGCTGGTAAGCGCCGCATAGCCAAGGGGCCAATTTAAACCAGAATAATGCTCAAACTCGGCCGAAAGTCCGAAACATTCAACCGGCTCACTACTGGGGGGAGGGATTCAACCCATGATTTACCGTAAACCTTTCTGAAAGCACCCGAATACATCCGAAAAGCATTTAAGTGGCCAAATAAACGACATGGAAGCATGTATATGAACTTTATCAAATGTGATGTTGGTCAGGCGTAGCCAAAAACAGATCGTTATTGCGACAAAATTGCACTAATGATTTGCACTACGACTATGTCATCAGAGTGCAAGACAGTTTCATGGACGAAACAAATACCGTATTTTCTCTAATAAACACCCCCCCCCCCCTCTATTAGACCCCCCCCCACCTAATTGACCCCCCTCCCCTAAAATTCACAGCTGGGCTGGAGCAACGGTTTCATCCTAACTAAGGCCATATTTGAATAGATAACGACGAACCAAGTATTTTAAGACGAAGAGAGAGTCCTGCGGACGCAAAAGAAAAAAGTTACGAGCATTTAAAATTTTAAAATTTCCCGAATTTCATCGATCGCGAATTAGACCCCCGGGGGGTTTACTAGAGAAAATACGGTAGACCGCTTTATTCACGGGTACTCTTCGGCCCCATCGCCCACTTGTCCATCGAACCGGGTGCTTACTTGAGCCTCTGCGGATTCCTTCCCGTCACCTCCGGGCCGAGATCGAGGCTGCTGAAGATCGGTGCCGGCTTGACGTCATACTTCTGCGGATCCGGAAGTCGTTCCATCACTCCCAGTGCGTCTTTGACGCGGCTTCGGTGCGCCATTTCGATCAGTTTGGGCACTAAAGCAGGCAAAAGTTAACTTAAGGGAGCACGACTTGTTGGTTATTGCCGCCTTTTCTTCTATTATCCCTTTAGGTCTTGCTCAAAGCACTGGAATCCAAAAGAGGGGACTAAAAAGGCTTCAAGCTTTAGTTGAAGACGTCGTCTAGACCACCAAACTTTTCGCGTAGGCCGCCGCTAACTGACGCGTGCGCAGAGCTCGTTCCAACGACTAGGACCAAGACTCTGACGCAACAACTTAGGTGTAAGTACTCACGCTGCTTGGGCACCGTTTAGCTTATGCCCACACTATGATTAGCGCCAGGATATAGGTATAGGCTTAGGCTTGGAGCTACAGTCTTAGGCTTAAGCGTGTAGCTTCGGCGCTCAGTACACTTATTAATGCATGTCTTTCGGGTTTAGGGCTAGGCATTTGTTTGAGAGACGACGACTAAACTTTTACTTATGCTGGATCACTACAGCGTTAGGAGATGGACTTAGAACCAGTCCTAAACCGAAGCAGGACGTTGACATTGTCCGCCAAATTAGGGGTACTTTCGCTCAAGCCGCACTTACAATTCGCGTAATCCGAGTAGGGGAACTTCTTTGAGCAGTCGTGCTCGACGAGGATCCGCGAACGGCTCGAAGCGAGGCCGCATCGCTCACAGTAGAACGGCGGAACCCGGGGGAATGGCTCGTAGAAGAGCGTTCGCTTGCGGATCTTCCGTGCGGTGCGGTAGCTCAGGGACACGAAGCCGATCGAGACCGGCTTCTCGTTGGTGATGAAGGCGGGGAGTTTCCTGGAAGTTAGGTAGTGAAGGTGAGAACTAAACATTGAAACTACATCTCCGTGCCGGTCCCTAAGCCGAAGGCCGGCTCGGGTCTATATCGGCCGTGCTTTCACGGGCTTTATCGCTAGCCCGGCTCGGCTTGGACAATTTTAGGTCTCCTGCTGGAACCAAGCCGCGGTGACCTCTCCCGTGCCGGGGACCCAAGCCAGGACCCAGGCTTCAAACGAATAGTACGGCTCGGAATTCGGTTTGGGTCGCCAAGATTAGTGAGGACAGACTGCAGTCGGACGGTCAGCGTCTCTGTTGATGCTGTACAAGCGCGCCTATCGACTGGCCGTTTCTAGTACTTATGACAGCGTAGCCGCCTGACCAGTCCCACTCCTTGTTATGGACCATTATCCGAGGGTCTTCGAGATTCTCACGCATCTGCTGGACGGGCACTTAGGACCAGACTTAAGGGTCATCATTAAGTACCTTACATCCCATGTTCTCTTCTAGCAACCTGCGGTGATCCGAGAGCCTCGGAGAGGAACTAAGTTGGACGGCGAGACGTGTCCGCAGATCGATTCGACTCGTCAAGGATCGGAATTATTGCGCCGAAGGTCAGCTGTTCCAGCTGGAACAGCTTCCACTCTGCACCTTTCGACCAAATTTATTTTGCTCTGTGCTACTTTTCCGGGGAATTTTGTTAATGCCAATTTACAATAGCGTGGACAGGGACGGCTTGTTTTTGGGTTAGTTGTGAACGCTATGAGGACAGTGACAAGGACATGGGAGATATGTAGACGTCTCCCTGTAGACGTCCGCTTCCACCTAAGACGTACTCGGCGGACGTGACCTTACCGCAAAGCCATTTTACGATGGGACATCATAGGTACCATGTACAGCTTCCCTAGCTACAAGGCTTTTGAACTGCACTAACTGGCAAGCATCGTTGAGGAACCGTGCATTTTCTGGTTCCTAGGCCCTAAGCATTGGCTATTTGTGTGGGTTGGAATGGAATCAAGAAGACGTACCTGTTCAGGAGCTGCTGATAGGCGGGATGAAGGAAGTTCTGCGTCTCTGAGTTGCGCAAGTGTCGCTGTAGCTTCTCGACGAGTCGCATTCGTCTGCGTCGTCTCGGAAGGAGTGCGCGTCCGGCGGACGTAACGATGATCTCCGCTGGACGGCTTGCCTCGGTGGCGCTGTGCACTGCGGCGCTGCTGCTGCTCGCGGCGGACATGGCGTCGGCTCGAGGTGGACGTCGCGGCGGCAAGGGCAAGGGCAAGAGTAACCTGCAATTCGCCCAGGTCGCGGAGTTCTCGCTGATTCAGACCACGCTCGCGGACAATCGCGTAAGTAAAATCGGCGCGATTTAGCGGGGAGCTTCAAAGAAAATAAAAGTGAAAAAGATAAAATCAAGAGAGTTAATGCTTTCAAGCAAAGCCCGATTTAAGCTGCCCGGCATAGGGGCAGGGACGTATACACTCATTACGGGAACTCGTCGTGCTTACTGGACCATACGCCTTGTTTCACGAACCGTTTAACGGAATGGACTACGTCAGGTCGGGATATTTCGTGCGGCTTTCGGTCGGGATTTTCGACGTTTTTGTGCCGTTGTGGACCTTGGGTTGTTCTGTTTTGTTCGTTACGGACCTCAAAGGCGGTACGGATACGGCGGGGTTTAAGAGCCTACATAAAGAATTCAAGAAAATAACTTCATTTTTAGAAATAATTTTATTTTGTAAGCTGCGTATTTATAGTTTTTAGATTACTTATTCGATGCCATTGTTCTTTTTCAAAACTAATTACCAAAAATAATTTTTAATAAACAGTTTTTACTTGAACTTTGTTGTTAATCGTTTCCGAACGCAGTCAACGCTATGGATGCTTAAAATCAAAGTCTGGTCGGGAACGGGAAAGGCCTTCAAGGATGCTCATTTTCGCGAACAGTTCGATACGTATGCAATTTAGAGCGCTCACATAATCACGGGATCGCATTTCTCGCAGATATTCCGTCTCGGCTATAAGCTGGTGATCGTCTGTCGCGCGAGGGGCGACCCTCGACCGATGATCAAGTGGTTCAAGGAGGGCGCGGAGATGCAGCCGAAGCCGAATGCCCACGTAAGGAGCCTTCACCGGTCATTTTAGCTTGACGCTCCTGGCATGTTTCAGTACTATGAAAGGCCCATCGGAACGAATGAAATCTGGAGCAAGCTGGAGATCGATCCGGCGACGATGGGAGACCAAGGAGTAAGCGAGGCTCAGGATACCTTTTCGAGTAGGGCGTAATCAGTTTCCTGTTAGAGGTCGGTAGACAGAAGGACTAAGTAATTAAGTCTTACCTCGAATGGCTGGGGAAGCACGGAACACTTGCTATGTGGGTGCGCATGGATACGGGTCTCGTTTTGTAGGGTAGACCAACGGAACCACACTAGAGGTCAATCGAAGTTACCCCCTCATAGCGGGGATTAAATTAGAGGAAATTCGGTAAGTGAAGTTATGGTTCTTTGTGGGGCATAAAATTACTTGGGTGCACTCCACTTCTTACGGGATTTCGGTACAATCGAAGGGTAGGGTACGCCGGTCCCTACAGTCAAGGTCCACGAATAGGACGACGACGGGTACTTTTCAGATTTACGCATGCGTCGCGAACAATCAGCACGGCGTGATGGCCAAGAACTTCAAAGCGGAATACACTTATTGATTGCCTAACCTGATTGTTTGCCTGGACGCATGGCGCAATTAATAAATTTTCTTCCGAAAGGAAATCCCTTTTCCTTTCGAAGTACGGAAGGATATTTATTCACCTCTGCACGACGGATAAGCGTGAACTGCGTCCGCGGCGGTCAGCGGAATTTGCCCTCTCAGCGTGTCTTTCCGCCTCGTTTTTAATCGATGCGTGCGCGCGGGCAAGTGGTCTACGCTCACTAGACTCTTCTCAGCGCATGCGCTTTCTGAAAGAGAACCCAATAAGTGACACTTGGTCTTGCGGGAAGTCTCTGCTTTTTTCGAAGTGCCTATTGGCCCCAGCCTTCAGCCATTTTTCGAAGCAGCCGAGTCGTAGCGGAAGGAAACTAAATCCTAATTTTGGTTGACATGCAAGAGAAGTTGCTAGGGGAGAATCGCATTTCCGCAAAGCTCCTTCTCCACTGGATGGTCCAGCTGCGCCACTAAGAGAGCTCAAAAGAGTGTTAGCGGCCTCCATGAGGCCAGAAGTTGAGAAATTAGACCTCTAACCATGTCTTACATAGGTTACTGCTGCGGGTAATCCGAGGTAGTACCCAGTCGATAAAAGAATAACACGCATGGACCCTTAAAAGCGTAATATTTCAGCAAGCCACAAGCAAGCCAACCGGTAAACGCCACAAAGAAATCATGCCTAGTCTTACGCGAATGAGCGCTGATCTCTCAACGGAGAAGACGCGTACAAAAATTGATACGTAAAATTTGCGAAATAAACCACTACAGAGAATGTGCGAAACTCGTGGAGAGTGAACGCTTGCATGGGAAACTCGGCTAGCGGCTCCTACACCCTCCATACCTCAAGCTGAAACGCTCAGTTCACTTGCTTGGCTTTAGCTAGCTTACAAGCAATAAGAAACAGAAGAGAATGAATAAGACTGACAAGTAAAAAGGTCTCGCACACGTAAAGGACGGCCAGAAAATACACCTCTATGGAGTCCGTCACGTCGTGTTTGGCGACCTTCTACCACTTCCAACAGCCATGGAGGCGTCCGTACGGCCACTGAATGGGAGCATTACGCCAGGGAGTCGAAGCGAAAGTCGCGTAGCAGTCAATAGCGTCACTCGACAAAGCGTAGAAAACGCGCAACTTGGTGCATATTAAAGCATTAAAAGTTTTTGAAGCAAAGCGGAACGTGAAGCCGCATTAAGAATGAAGTGACCCTTGAATAATACGCTTTGTTTCATTGTTGGATTCATTATTTGTGAAGCTATTATTATCGCGAAAAATGCGTGGCTTCTTTGTTACTACCAGGCAGACTCGGAACTTTAGCTTGTAACAATGGCCGCTCGCCCCATGGACAACAAGAAGCTCCTGGACGACTTCAACCGGACGCGCCAGATGATGATGAAGAACTCGAGGTACGTCAGCGACTCTTCGATGAGCAATTGCTGCCGCTCACGAGTGTACTAGGGCTCTACTAGAGAACTAATTTCGACAGTGCCGTACTTTAAAGAGATGCCCGTACTACGCCTTTAATACTAGGACAAAGCCGACGTGTCATTTTAAGGCAGAAACGCCAGGAAAGTGCTTAATGTAGGGCACCGTNCCGGTGTTTTCCGAGATACGTTTTCTCCCTCGCTCGGCATTTTGGAATTTTTCAAAGCCACGCGACGCTCGCCGAGGAGCATCTCCGGCAGAGGACGCTCTGCGGGGCACGAACGTGAATCCAGATGTTTGCTTTTTTGCATTTATCACTAGGGCATTTACGCATGTTCTAAGTAAGCTCGATAGAAGCGCTTAACCAGTTGTTGAGCAGAAAACAAGTCTGTCCGGATGATCTAATAGACGTAAAAATCAGCTGCCGAAAGCCTTCACGAGGTGATACAAAGGGTCAACCGCGAGGAGGGGCGTGAGGATTGCTTCACTTAACTTTGTTGTACGAATTTAGCCCTTCAGCGAAACCATGACGATCACGTGCTCACGCTGCCTAACCACTACCCTAGCGTCCGTGATTCTTCTGTTTCGATAATTAACTTTAATGCGTATAACACAACGGACGATAATGCTCTCTGAAGCAACATTATGGGAAAGAAAAATAGATTGTGGGAATGTGACCATGGAGGGAGACATCACACAAATCGGCGTGAGGATGCGGGATTAACTCGGTGTTTGCAAAAAACACAAACTTCACCGAGTTGCTGCCATGGTCGCATGTTACCTCGCTCGCTCCGTTCCGTGCGCACATCGAATCCGGTCCAACAATGACCGCAGTGAGCCTGTACTGAGTCCCAGGCGTAATCTGAAAATAAATGGTGATTGGCTACGGCGGTCTTTCGCAGAGCCTTACCAGGACGGGTCGATCAAAAAGCACTTTGCAAGTGTCCTCCGTTGCGCATTTAGTGACCATTGCCTGCTTAGCAGCAAGCGTGGCGCCTGAGCTTGCCTTGCGAAGCGCAACATCGACCTACGCCCAGTAGTGCAAGGAAACTACACAGCTATGCAAAATACCTCATAAGTGCTCGACTCATTATTGCGTCCAAGAAAGCCAATGCCGTGGAAGCGGACGCGAGCATTAACGGAGAAATTGAAGAACCGCATGCATTCTCGAGTGTTGGTGAAGCTAGGACTGAAGCTTGGTGAAGCTACGTTGTGCCCGTTCAGCGCGTCCCCGATAGAGGATGCGCTGAACCGGGTACACGACAGCAGTGGACGCTTGCGAGGCATCGACGAGAACGTCTTCTGCTCGTTGCTCGCGCGAAGACCGTGACACTGGTAGATCTCCACCTTTTCCTGCGATCGATTTACGTACGGAAATGCAAGCCAAAAATGAAACTCGCCTGTACGGACAAAAGATTCGATTCTGCGGGTCCGCTCGCAAATTCCTCGATGCTCATAAGCGGAAAACGAATGAGCTTCAACGCGTTGCCGAGCACTTCTCGAGCATTTGATTCGAAAGGCACTTGTTGCCTAGATAGCCGGGGCATGCACTAAACAGCCTTATGCATGAGCTTACCGAGCACACTCTGCTTGAGCCCAAGCCAGCGCATGGTGGTAGACGGTGAGCTCGTCGACGTACAAGTCGCGGCGCAGAAGGTCACAGAGAACACCGTGGTTTAGCTCGAGGAATTCTGGTGACTCGAGGATAGTGCCTGCATGCATGTCGACAGCGTCCCACAGCCTACAACATGTGACCAACTGAACCCAACACCCGCTTAGAAGCGCACATCTTTACCTTTCCGCGTACTCTCCCTCAAGAAGGTGCAAGTGGGGAAGGATTTCTCCGACACGCTCATCGCTGTAGGTGCTGCCGATATACTTCGAGACCTGGGTCACCAGACCGTTCAGCAAGTATTTCTTCGCCAGATAGAGTAGTGGAAATGCGATATCGGGAGATAGGTTCACCTCGTCGGTGTAGACGTAGCTGAAAACGAAGCAACTAATAACATTTTGCAGGGAGCTGCCGTTAATGCCGACAGCGCCTTTTGCTCCACTGAACTAACCGTAGCATCGCCTTGAAGGCTTCCGGCGTGGCGTCGTCCACGTCGATCGTTTCGGGCACATTGAAATGGCCGTAGAACATTAACCGGAACACTTCAGACGCAGTCGCCAGCAGCAGCTTGTGCCCCGGAATTCGCTCCTGTAACGGTTCGTCGCATCACCGAATGAACAAATGGACAATGACATAAACATCTGGCGGGGTTTCGGAAGCCTTTGCGGTACGGAAGACAAGCTATTTTCGATAAGAATTTAGTATCGTAAACATGAGTAGACGTACTCCTCTCCCGTCTACCTACTACCTGTCGCGAGTATTTTCAAAGGCAAAACGCGGCGCAGCCTATTTCGTCGATTTTATAGGCTCCATTTGATGTTAAACGTGGAAATATAGGCCACCAGATGACCTCGTTTCACGTGTTCCTAGCTCCATGCCTTCGGCCATGCGCAAGGGGGGGAGGGGGCATTTCCAGTTACCGCCAACACTGATTGAAACAAACCTTGTATGCTTCGTCGAGCCCAACACTGAAATGAACATCTGCCATGTCCCCCTTGAGGAAGACCGCTTTCATGCGTTCCTTTACCGGAAGATGGACTCTGTTGCTCATGTTGAGGTGCGACTTGGCAAAAACCGTGATTTGTTATCCTAAAGAAGACTCGCATGGCTCTAGGCAAGCTTGAAACCATGACGACACGGGAGACCATCACGCTTCTAATTCATCTCTGGGAAATTACCAAGGCAGAACAGAAAAAAAAATCCGAAAAATTAGATTGCTCTGTGCACTTCGAGCGAACGAGCTAAGGGAGCGTCCAGAAATTACCTCATGCTCAGAAAGGGGAGGGGGTTGGGCCCATGATGATATCATCATTTTCGGCCCGCCGCTAGGCGCGCAAATCTTCTCTATATTTCTAAAACGTTCACCTAAAATTCCGCTGGTGTCGCCTGCGGCGGGTTTAGTTTTGGCCCTTTTTTGTGAACACTTTCCAGATCTTCAGCGTATGCCCGAAAATTCGATATTATCATGAAAAAATTGGGGCTAAGTTGAAAAAATTTGCGAAAAATGGTGCTGAATTCTTTTACGAACTTTCGGAAGATATTGCGACAATCTTTGAACAAATTTCTGGTAATTTTCTCAGAAAACTGCCGAATTTTTGGAATATTTCGCAAAATGTGGAAAACGCGGATCAAATTATATTCAAAATTTCGTAACATTTGCATTATCCGCAAATTTTGCTAAAGAAATGTCCACCGCCTGCGGAACCACACGTATTGGTAAATTCAGTACGGGTAAATCGGTAAAGTTGATAACCCTGGTGCTTTAGGTTATTGTTACCTTGCCTGTTGCTGAAAGAAGCAAACATGAGGAGAAGCAAAAGTATCGAGTGAGAAAATCTAAGGGCTAAACTCATTTCAACCGAAAAATGAGTATTAACAGCGAATGCGCGGCGCGGCTTATTGTCGATATGATTACTCATGTTTTCACGCATAAACGTGGACCAAAAAGTTTACTTTTTGGAATTTATTGCTACTACATTTTAGCGAAATCTTTTCTTAGGCTGCCCAAGTACTCTCGAGAGGAGCGCTTAGTCACTCGTGAAGCAGAGAACAAGCGTGACGGGTCGACATGGTAGACGCAAAACAGCAGCTGCCCAAAGCGTTCTCGACGTAATTAAAAAGGGTCAACCAGGTGTAGGAGTTTGAGGGTTCTACTAAGCAGAGGATTATATTACTACTTAGTAAATCAAGTTAATTAGGCAAAAGGCAATCGTCGTCACTCGGGTTCCACCAAGTGGGCTTTGTGAAGCGGGCGCCGAGTTATCGCCTGGATGGGACCGAGGACGGCCGGGACTGCCCTCTTCCGCATCGATTTCGGCAGCGGTCGGCCGCATGGCCCATGGCCGGCGGCGGCACTTAGCTCTCCGCTCCCAGCCACTGCAGCGATGTTGCTTGCGTGCGTAAATTTAGTTAAGTGACGAACGGCGGCTTAACCGGGCGCCGGTCGAATGGGCTTTTTGACGCGGGTCGCCGGGCTATGGCCTGAATGAGGGCGTCCTAGGGAGGACGGCGGCGGCGTCCGTCTTCCCCGTTGATTTCTGCAGCTGTCAAGACGCATGGCCTGTGTCCGACGGGTCGCAGCTCTTCGCTCCCGATGTCACCTCAGCGGAGTTGTTTTCGTGCTGAAAAATGCGACAATTCATCAAACAAACGGATTTGCCGAAGACGTTTGTTTATGAACAAACAAATTACTCGCTGTGAGTTCATCGTCCTCATAGACACGAGTAAATGTCGCTGCAAATGGCTAAAACGGATCAAATTTGCCAGTTCTGCAAAAGCACATTACCTGCCCTTGGCTCAAGAGCTTAGTCGTCTGGATTCAGAGGCGATCAAGTTCCAGATTTTGCGTACTTTTTAAAAACTCTTCTACGGCGACGAGGTGCGTCCGTTAGAATGATGCTACGCCGTCGTTTTGCGCGTAGTTCGTGCTCCGCAAGGCCATTGTGCGTGTCCGCTGGCCGGACACAAACGTAGGGGACATTCCATTTCGCATGCGACCTAAAATGCTGACAGACGCTTTCAGAAGTGAAGCAATTTCTGAAAATGAGACCACTGACCCAATTCACGACACCCTTCGAGCAATATTCGAAACTGGCGCATCGGCTGTCGACAATTCAGAATTCCGACATTATCGTCGTCATGAAGGACGGCAAAGTCGTCGAGATCGGCAATGATCAGAGCCTTCTCGGCTTGAATGGACTCTACCACAGGTTGACGCAACAACAGGACTTGTGGCTTTCTTCTGTTTGCTGTGTTAAATAAGTCGTCCTCGTGGCCTTGTGATTAGATGCTCGTCCGCAAGACGCTTGCCGCCTCTAGTGCTTCCTGGACCATTTTCTCGGACTCCGTGTCGAGAGCGCTAGTGGCCTCGTCGAGCAGAAGCATCTTCGGGTTCCGCATTATTGCACGACCGATTGCGATGCGCTGCTTCTGGCCTCCGGAGAGTTGGCTGCCTTTCTCACCGACGACGGCGTCGTAGCCCTAGACGGACTGCGTAAATAAAATACACATACGGAATCGGAATCGGAACGCACAAAACGTAAGTAATGCGACGTGCATAACCATCTTTGCGAAAAGTAAAGGTTGCTGCAAATGGCCAAAATGTACAAGCATCCTGCGCTTATGGTCAGGTTTCACCATAAGGTACCAGTTGGTGTTTCCAAATAAGCTGACCCTGCCCAGTTGTGCTTAGTCTCCGGGATCATCTGCTAAGGCTACTTTAAGGCGGTTAACATCACTTTGTCTAGAACCCACTTTGACGCATACACATTGACGCCGCGCAATTTGACGGAATCTTTTGCTCGAGTTTTTCATTCTTCGTGTTTGCTCTTCGCTGGATGTTTGCTTTTTAGCCGGGCATTTTGACATTTGCTGTTACTCTTTATCCCGTTCCCGTTACCGTGCCTCGCTGTGTCAGGTTAGACGCATGCAGAACGTAAAGTTTAAGTAATTCCTAGCCGTTAAGAAGCCGAATAGGGCTGGCGTCAAAGCGAGCTCACGTCAGAGCGAGCTCGCGTCGAAGTGAGCTGCTCCGCTCTGAAGGCCAACATTCTCACAATGATCTAGTTCCCCTTACCCTTGGACGAGCAAGTATATCGAATTTTCGGTTTATTTTCTTTAGGTGGCTGCTCACGGAGTCATACCGGAGTCAATTGTTCAACAAAATTTCAACTTTGGAACATCTGAATGAATACTGTCACCGTTCAAATAATGAGCTAAACCCTAAGCTAGCTGTTCTACTGTTATATGTGGTTTATTTGACGATTCTGGTGAGTAAATTATGCAAGAATCTAATCCGCAGTCCAAAGGCTCGTCGACGTCATTTGAGTCCGCGAGCTTCCATCGTGAGGTCGCTGATGAGGGCATTGCGCATAGCGAGCTAAATCAGGGGGATAAGTGTATATCGTAACATTGTTTAAAGTGGTCCACTTACGGGAAGCATAGCGCTCGGTTTCGCATGTAAGCATTCCCTGACTCCCATAAGCCCCACCTTGAAAAACGGACTTGCCTATGACCCTATTTTGTTGGTCCAAAAAAACTATTTTGGGACTCACATGCTTGAAAACCCCTGTTGGGGCCAATTCGACAAATAGGTCTCCTTCTTACCCGCTAGGCTCATGCTTGCGCAGCGCTCGCTATCGTTTGGAAACAGAATGCGAACTCCTGAAATTAGCGGCCATAACTTTTTTCATATCCAACCAATTCAGCTGACCCTTGCC
>JNEY01001070.1:17569-28382 GCA_020875895.1 Aphelenchus avenae
TGACTGAACGGACTGCGACTTTCTCAATAGGTATCCGAAAAGAAACCTGCTAGATGCTTGCTAGTAAGCGATGCCAAATACCGCTTTGGCATTCGGATTCGGTGCGGTTTTGAATTTTTCCGTACCCAGGCATGGCCTAGCGTATGCTTAGGCTGGTTTATTCAACGGCGTAAAGGAGTGTGGAGCATTTACCGCGACGTGAAGCCGCCACCTTTCAAAAAAAATCCGCAAAACTAACCCGAAAGCTAGAAATGGAAAGTGACCTGGAGAGTCAGCTTTTGCGGATCCTGCTAAAATTTTCCAAAAATCGGCTCATAGGAGTCACTTCCTCGTTGACATGTGTTGTCTAGCATTGTTACCGGGTGTTTCTAAGTTTCTACAGAGCTTTCGCGTTAAACTGCTGTTCGCCGGCGACACACGTCTCCTGAGCGCGATTGGTCTTTGCCTTTTCGCTTGTGATGTTTGGTGAGCAATTCCGGGCTCCCGTGGCCGCGTTTCTCATAATTTATCATCCGCTCCGCTGAAGGATAAACTCATTGCAGCCAGCTAGTTTCCACCCGCTGGAAAGCTCTTGTTTAGCCGGACTGAGCGCAGTGTTTATATCGCGAACGTCTGACTCACAACGTTAATTTCGTCAGGCATGAGGAAGCGGGACTTTTCCCTCATTGTTCTTAAATTCTTGTCCCAAGCCCATTGCGAGACATTTGGGGCTTTGCACGGGAGTTAGATAGTCTATCTCCGCTCGAAGCTCTTTATCATTCGCGATGCTTAAAACATAATTTTCTACTGCTTTTCAATTCAGAAAAGGTTGCTCAAACTTCAATTCTGCATGGCCTAGATTCTGCATGCTGAAAATCCACGTGCGAGTACGCTTTGTTGTCACTCTACTTTAGAAAAATGAAGAAGTTCGGCGATCGTGAGTTCGTGAGTTCTCCAGTAGTGTTCGGGAAGACACCCCCCCCGTGCCGTTCCCGTTCCCGTGCTACCCCCTCCCGTGCCGTTCCCCGTGCCCGTGCCAAAAAAAAACGGCCCGTTACCCGCGCCCGTTCTTCAAACCAAAAATACGCCCAAAAAGCCGTATTTTCATAGAAAAAGTTCATCTGAGCAGCCATTTTGGCCCTTAGCTCTTGAGGTATCGTGGTTCATGGCGTAGTAAAGAGCAAACAATGGAAAATTTAAAGAAAAAAAGTTAAAACTTTGTACAAAATATGGACATAGCAGCAAGTGGATGACGCCACACTCTTCGGCGGTTCGGGCCTCTAATACTCCCTAGTTTCTTCACATCCCCTTGGCGTCGACAACCTGCACTGGGCGCTGAATCACAGCAGCTCCATTTTCAAGCCTAATGCTGCGGCTCGGAGCAGCTCATGGCGCATTTTGATCGCAGTAAAGTAAGTGATGGTACCAATTTGCTGCGCGGATGAATGTTACATTCCTCGCGTTTTGGCTTCTGGTATGCAGTTCACACGTCAAAAAGGCTGTTCCTCAGACGACGACTAGTAAAATGATGCATTCGTTACATTCATTTACTGACTCCATTAGCCGTTACGGCAGTAGGCAAACTTATGCAGCGGATTAGCCGTCAAACAACAACCATGTGTGAGATAAGAACATAATAATTTTGCCAGGGGTTTGCATCAGTTCTGTACGACGAACTTCGACGGCAAATGCTAACAAAAAGTGGCTTCATTTCAGGACCCAAATGACCAAGGCTTGTTCAGGTCCCCATCAAGAAAGTTCGTGCTTGTCGAGTTTTTGTAACTCGACGCGAAGAATGGTTAAAGCGGATCGAAACCTGCAAAGTGGTGTTTCAGTTCGGCATGCGCATACTGTGTGAACGGTAAGATATTGTGCCATACGAACATCTGCGCCATTTATCACACAAAAAGTTCCGTGCAATGAACTTAAAGTAAAAGACTTTGATCTTCGTATGTTCTCGATCGTACACCGTATTTTCTCTAATAAACACCCCCCCCCCCTCTATTAGACCCCCCATCTAATAGACCCCCCCCACCCTCCGCCTAGGGGCCAATTGCGGAACCCCCCCCCCCTCTAATAGACCAAGGGCTTGGGGTGCTTTTTTGTTTTTTCCCGAGATTTAGTTTTAGACAGTGCATCATGCTCCGCATATGATCTGAGGCGTGAGTGATATCAAAATTAACTTCCGTCCCGTAAAGCACGCGTGGTTGTCTGAGTCGAGCCAAGACTGCTGAGCTTGGCTTGAACTTTCAGAAATCAACAGGTCGGGGGCATTGTGAAGAAACACAAAGGTAAAGTATGTTTATAACAGAGGGTGTACTTGCAAAACGAAAATCGTTTTGTTGTGCATGTTAGCCCGCTAAGTCCGTCGCCTCCGTGGGCGTTTAACTTAGTCCACTCTTCTTAATCTTGTGAGTCGTAAGCTTCTGCTTCCTGCAATGAAACAGTTTCGCATCAGCATTCTCTGAGAGAAAGTGTAAGCGGTCTGTGTTGGCGCGTCAACAACAGGTAAGCCGTTCGGCACACGCCGGATAAATTTCCGACCTGTTTACCTTCCCATCGTGCTCAAAGTTCTCTAGCGCCTTCGGAGCCTCGCATTCGGCTTGCCCAAAAGGCAGGCGTTTTATAGCCGTAAACCCGACTTTTCAAAGTCATTGTCGCTCATCAGTGCAGGAACACGGACGCCTACGACTACTATGGGGTCGCCTACGAGCCATTCACGCCTGGAACCAGAGTATGCCCCACGTCTGGCCGCCTTCAGAACGGTAGGACAGGTCAGCTTACCAGACGGACTAAATTCGCCATACGACTCACGTCGCAGAAATTACGGTTCATGTTGGCGGTCTCCGAGGTCCCAACGGAGGAGAGCGCGTTCACGAAGGAGTTTCTATGGGGCATGACCTTTGGCACGACGTTGTTCATGATCGTCGTGTCCTGGCGCTCTGGTGCTGATTGCCGATTGGCATGGGCTCCGCCGCCTGGTGTTACATTAGGAACAGGAACAAAACGAAAGTAAGAGCCCCAAATGAAATAATGCATGAATGTTGTTAGTAGTTGTACGGGAGCTTAAAAAATTGTAGGGTGCACGCACGTACGCATATTGCTCTCTGAATCCCCTAGATGCACTACGGCTACCATAAGCGCAGAGCAATAAGCGATTTTTAACCTAAATGACGGAAGTATATCCGGATAGTATAGCCCGCTTTATGTCGAAAGCTGGTAAGCCAGAAAACTTAGGCGTCAAGCATGTTTATGGATGACCTGGATCGTGCAGTCGGACGTTTGAGAATCTCAGCTTTTCCTGCCAGCAAGCATGTGATGGACACCAAGAGTTCAGTGATTGTTCCAGATGCTTTCAGGACTCAAGAAACGGCACTGAAATTCTTGCACGAGCCCGTCAAATGCAAGCTTTAAGATGTAGCATAGACGAAAGAAGCGTCTTTATGTCAATCAACCAGAGTATATGTTCAAAAAAACGCGATAATAGTCCTTATTGCATTGGTATGGTTTCCGTAGGCTTAATCGAAACGCGGGGCTTGAAGCGTTGCTGGTCGAAGAGATTTTTAGACGCTTTCTTCAGGCCAAGCATACCCAAGGCTCGGCGGCGCAGGTCACTAAATCGGCTGCGTTGCGTTACGATAGCGAAATATTTGTGCCCTACCTGTTGGCAACCAGCAGGAACATGGGAGTGACACTCGACATCAGGATCATGATCGTCGTGGCGGCGGCCGCAACCAGCGATTCGCCGGGGAATACGCCCTGGTAGACGTTGTAGACCACGGTGATTGTAGTGCCGCCGGCAAATGTAAGCACGGAGAACATGTGAATGCACCTTTCAAAGGTCGCTGATATCGTAGTGATGGAGGACGACCGCCTCTTAAAAGGTCTGCGTATGTTGAAGAGGAAATATTCAGAAATTTTTGTGCAAAGTTTTGACCGTCATGAATTTACCCGGATAGGAAATAGCAAAAACTACCCGGCGCACTGATCCGGGAACCAGTGGGACGGTAGGGGCTTTTATGGGAAGTTGGTGTATATCGAAATTTGTTTAATTTCGAAAGCGATTTCTACTTGTGACGCCAAAGTCTTCCATTTTCAAGCGGAAGATCAGTCTTTTTTGACTCCGACAAAAGGACCTCGTGCGAACACCGCTGCTGACGCATATTAGTGCCATGGTTTATTCTCTTCGATGTCTCAGAAGCACTCAACTTCCCCTTGTCGAGATGCAACGCGACTCTCTCCCATCTTTTATGGTTACCTGTGCGACGATCAGCCCGAGTATCACAAGGTAGGCAACGAACGTGCCGAGCCTTATCGGATCCAGAACCACGAACTCCAGCAACGGTACGAGTCGTCCCGCGGCACAATGTCGAGAATCCCATGTGGAGCCGATGAACGCCATTCGGCACTCTGGTGACACAAACAAGCCGAAGGCGACCATGCCCATCAGCCAGGATACGGCCATTAGGACCTGAATATGAGGTGACAAAAGCTTAAGAAGGCACGTCTTCAGGGAAACTCGGAAGCCGTACAATGTTACGGGCCGTACCATACTGGCACGGCACGGAGAGTTCTGTCTGGTGCAGAGAACGGTATGGCTTCAGTTTCCCCGCGTTTTAACCGTACCGGACCCTATGACGGTCTGTGTCGTACTCCGTACCGTACTGGTACGTCGGTACGGATTACGATACGGAATGATCAGTATGGTACGAAGTGCAATATTCAGACTCCCCGTGATAGCCGTACCGTACCGTATTACGGTACCGTACACCATACCGTACTGAAACGGGACGAAGTATGGTACGGGGTGTTTAGCACGGTACGGCTTTGTCTTCCCGCTCTCTAATGTTTCCTACGTCGTATATTCTGTAGCGCTCGAAGACGGAACATTTGTTCGCCATCACGAAGACTCTATTAGCGGCAAGCACAAAGTCGAGTGGCACTGTCGCGTATGGATATGCCTGCACGAGTGCACCAAGCACCTAGAATTGTGACATGCAACATTCGCGCAGGATCTCGACGGCCTCGATGCCAAGCCCGTAGCCAGACCAAAATGTTGAGGTGGCCAAGCACATCGGTCGGATGGACCACTTGGGGTGTGGGAGATAAGTGCTTAATTGCCTTCTTACAAGCCTTAACGACCTAAGCTTAGCCTCTATAAATCTTTTCTTCGCATTTTCCATGAGAGCAGGCACGTTAACATGTGTAGAAGTGCGATGAAAGCAATTTTGGGCTCTTGTTCAGAGGCTTCTACTAGAAAGCCTGCCCGGACGTAAGAAAACTGAACTAAGAAAATGTGCCTGCTGAAAAATAGCGTTACATACCGCTGCTGGTAATACCAAAAAGAGTGGACACTAGATTAGGGGGCCTTTTGGTAAAACAATTTTTTAGAAAGTTAGTAAATCTGTAATTTCTATTTATTTAACATAGCCTAGATATGCCATTTTAACGTTATTTTAGTTATTTGGGGCCATTTTGACCCCTTTTTGACCCATTTTGTGGGTCCACGCCCTATTCCCGGCCTCCACCCACTATCCTGAAATCCTGCATACGTTCCTAAGTAGACTTGGGCGCTGACCCCCCGTCCCGTTCACCCGTCCCGTTCTGACCCTCCCCGTCCCGTTCCCCAGAACGGCCCCCGTTCACCCGTCCCGTTCTTTGGCAAATTTTAGCATTTCCGACCAAATTTTGGCATTTTGGACCATTATACGCGTTGGAGCAATAGAGGGCGGAATTTTCGCTGCAAAACACCAAAAATTTTGCCATTTTAGGCCGAAAATGCGAAAATTTTGGTCGGAAATGCTAAAATTTGCCTAAAAGAACGGGACGGGTGAAAGGCGGCCGTCCTGGACCCCACCCCGTCCCGTTAAGCCGTCCCGTTTTAACGGCAGAACGGGACGGGACGGCCCGTCTAAACGGGACGGGTGCCTAAGTCTACTAAGTATGACCTGATCGACGCACATGTTCAAGGCATTCGGGCAGTTGAGAAGCGAGCAGCGTTCTCAGTCCGCATAAGAGGAAACAGAAAGCGTTTAGTGCACCGCATAACGTCAGCGAAAACATGATGCGATAGCACACGTTTCGACGGTACCTTCCGACGTTGGCAATTGCCTGAAACTGTTTCCAGTGGCTTTTCAAGCAAAAATGTCATCGGTCCGGCAAGACAATAACTTACCAGGGCAACGCCCCCGTTAAAGACCAACGCGTTTGCAGCGATCACACTGAATAGCACTCCGATGAAGACATTCGCCAGTGACATGATCCTTTTCTACGCGGGGGAATCACCTGTCCCAGTCGTCAGAATCCACGCCACTGAACACGGCCATGTAGCACACGTACCTAACATCCGTGTCCTTGTTTGGGTCTCAACACTAACGCAATTACGTGCCTACAGTTTAGTTGCCCCGAGTAAGAGCATTTAAGAAAGAAATGTGGTGGGTAACTCAATTTACAGGCCATGCTTCAGTCTAGGGGGCGTCAAGTAGCTTATGCGCACTTGACCATTGCGACCGGAACCATGTCAACAAGGCAACGCTAAGTACAGGGGTCTCAACTCCAAAACCGGGATTCAAGGCCTGGCGTGTCAAATTCAGGGGTAAATCAGGGGGCATTATTTACCAACTTCTGTCCAGTAAAACATGCACATGGTTGACTGAGTTGAGACTAAGCTCGGGGGATTCAAGGCCTGGCGTGTCAAATTCAGGGGTAAATCAGGGGGGGGGGATTATTTACCAACTTCTGTCCAGTAAATCGTGCACATGGTTGACTGAGTTGAGACTAAGCTCGGCTTGGTCCATGCCAACATTTAGCAGGTCAGGGATATTATAGTGGAAACACAAGTGCATGTGCCATTGTAAGGCTGAACCAGGATTGTCTGGGCATCTTTATTGGTTGTCGAAACAAGAACGCCAAAAGCCATCATGGGTCACATCGTCCCGCAAGCGAAACATACCTGAACGACCTTCAGTCGCAAATTCCAATAAAAATTCCTTGGTAGCCAGCAAGCCGTCGGTCAGTGCCCGACAGTGGAATCTACCTACTTATGCTACGGAAAACGAAATGTTCTGACGAATTTCGTATTCTTTCGCGAACATTTGGTGTATCGGAGAGGCTAGACATTCGTATCGGTAGCCGAAAAAAGCACCCCAACTGTGAACCGATCTTCGTCGGCTGTTCCCTTTGTCCGAAGGAATGCTGTTTCGTCTATGTACAAGAAAACAGTTCTGCTTCAACATTCTCGGAGCGAAAAGTTTAAGCCGTCATTTTTGACGCGTCAACAACAGGTAAGCCTTTCGGCAAACATCAGTTTTCTTCGCGACCCATCCGACTTCCTACGCGCTCAAAGTTTTCTTGCTCTTGGGAGCGTCGCTTTCGGCTTGTCCAAAAGGTAGGCGTTTTTGTTGCCTTCAATCCTACTTTTCAAAGTCACCGTCGCTCTGCAGCGCCGCAAAGGTGGACGCCTACGAATATAATGGGGTCACATACGAGCCCTTCACGCCCTGGTACCAGACTACGGGCTCTGGTCGCGCTCAGAACGGATACGACCGGTCGGGGTACCAGACGGACTATATTTCTCCCTACGACTATCGTCGCAGCCAGTACGGCTTTATGTCTGCGGTCTCCGAGGCCCCTATGGAGGAGAGCGAGTTCACGAAGGAGTTCCTCTGGGGCATGACCTTCGGTACAACGGTGTTCATTATCGTCGTGTGCCTGGCGCTCTGGTGCTGCCTTCCTATTGGCCTGTGCTCCGCCACCTGGTGCTACATCAGAAACCGTAACAACAAGAAGGTAAGAGTCTATTAGAGGAAATATGCCAGTTTGACGCTAAACTATCGAAGCTTATTCGGCCGTTTTTTGCAGCAGCCGACATGTGGCCCGCTAAGTTGTCCGTGGTTTTAGGGCATAATCACGAAGGTGCAAGCCTCCATCGTTTCTATAGCGATAGCCATTAAACATGAAGTTGCATTCAAAAGAAGCCTGAACCAGACGACGATGTTTACCTTTCTAAACTGTAAACAAGCATTTGTATTTAAATCATTAGAGAAATTTAGTTTTCGTATCCGAAATATCAATCTTGTGAGTTCTTGTCAGTTACATAAAATGACTTCAGGACGCAAGAAATGGCACCGTAGCTGTCGCATGAGGCCTTCCATTGCAAGCGTTTGGAAGCGACGCCGACATAACATGCCTAGATCGAAGGAGCGTCCTATGCATTAGCCAAGCAGATTGTATTTATTAAAATCACGACAGGTATCGGCTTCTTATTGCGTAGGTATGGATCCCGTAGGCTTAATTGAAACCCGCGGTTTGAACTGTTGCGCAGCGAAGACGTTGTCGGAGAGTTTCTTCAGGCCAACCAAAACCAGCGCCCGACGTCGCAGGTCACTAAATCGCTGAGCGAAGTCGTTGCACACGAAAAGTTTGTGCCCTACTTGTTGGCAACTAGCAAGAACATTGGATTGACGCTAGACATGAGGATCATAATCGTCGTGGCGCCGGCCGCAACCATCGATTCTTCGGGGAACATGCCCTGGTAGACGTTGTAGACCACGGTGATTGTGATGCCGCCGGCAAACGTAAGCACGGAGAACATGAGAATGCACCTTTCGAAAGTCGCCGATATCGTGCTGACGGAGGACGACCGCTTCTTAAACCACCTACTTGTTTTGAAGAAAATAGACTCGGATGCTCAAGAGCAACGAAGGGTCTAGGAAGTGATCTCGCCATCGCAAGCATTAGGTAAACCTTGCCCGCCGCTAGGCGTCGCCAGGGAACGTCTTCACATTATTTGTAAATTTTTGAATAGTTTTTCCGCTATTCGGGCGTTTGCTCATCCAGTTTTCACCTGATATTATGTAACATACGAGGCTTTAATGGGGCCAAATGTCGGACTCGGCGATTTTTTGTTTACCACGAGGAAGTGGTGGAGATACGAGGCTTCTGATCACGGGCAAGTTAAAAGGGCTCGTGATATCACGCAGTTCCCGGATGACCCTTAGTTCCAAACGCTAACTTTTTCTTCCTTAAAAAGATTACCTGCGCAACGACTATCCCGAATATCACAAGATAGGCGATAAATATGCCGAGCAATATCGGATCCAGAACCACAAACTCCAACAGCGGTACGAGATGTCGCGACGCACAGAGACGAGTATCCCACGTGTATCCGATGAAAGCCATCCGACACGCCGGCGACACGAAGAAGCCAAAGGCGACAATGCCCGTCAACCAGGATACGGCCATTAGGACCTGAACATGTGGGGCGACGTAGAATAAGGCAGGAGCATGCTTCGGGAAGATCGGGAGCCGTGGCATGGCGTCGGGCCTCGGCACCCTTGTCGTACTCGTATGGTATAGGGTACAGTACGGAGAGTTCAGCCTGGTATAAAATCCGGTACGGCTTCAGGCCCGGGCTTAGGCTTCGTCTCTCCATGTTTATATCCAAGAGTTTGCGGGCCGTTCCGTGATCCGTGCCGCTCCGCACATCGTGCTGACAGGGTACGGCTTCGGTCTCCGCTCTCTAATATTTCTTACGTCGTATATTCTGTAGCGCTCGAAGAAGGAACCTCTGTTGGCCATCACAAAGACTCTGTTAGCGGCAAGCACAAAGTCGAGTGGCACTGACGCGTACGGATATGCCTGCACGATTGCACCAAGCACCTAGAATTATGTTGGCGTTTTTCTTAACTAGGGCTTCGAAGAGGGGCCAAACACACAGGATTGCTTATTTAGGGGCTTTCGGAAAGCACCGGAACAGGTCGCCCTCATACGACTTGACCTGAATACGACCTACGACCGGGACTACGAACTTTATCATGTCACTTTATAGTCCAGGCGGTGGGCACCTCATCCGGTGCTTTTCAAAAGCGTAAAGCTTCGGAAAACTCGGTCATCTTACTTGTCCAAAGCCGTCAGACATTTGGAAAGAGACGGCCGTTACAATCCCGCATACGAGGAAGCTTAAGGCGTTGAGTACACCGCACAACGTGAGCGAAAATATGATGCGATAGCAAATGTTCCGACGGTACCTTTCGACGTTTGCGATTGTCTAGGATTCGGCATTTATATTCTTCCATCGTGACTGAAAATGCTTAGTAACTCACCAAGGCAACGACCGCGTTAAAGACGAACGCGTTAGCTGCGAGCACGCTGAAAAGAAGGCCGATGAAAACGTTCAACAGCGCCATGTTTCTTTCTACACACTGAAGAAATCTGTCGTAAGAGTAGCCGAGTAGGCAAGTGGCACACGTGTTTTACGTCCAGCGTCCTTGTTTAAGTCGAACACCAACGCAATTATCAGGCTACACGAGCATGAGTAGAGCAGCTCAAAAAAAGTCGGTGGTAATTTCATTTACTGACAAAGTCTTTCCGTCAGGTAGCGGCAAGCAGCTTGTGCGCGAGTGGCATTCGCGGCTTGGCTCCAAGCAATGTCATCAAGACCGCTCTAAGTACATTAGTCACGTCGCCGTCGTTAATCGTTAAATTTGTAGCCAATGCTTTGCACGATGAATCTTGCCCATCATTTCCAATCGGCATCGATAAATTGGTGATATTACGGAACTGGACTCATATCTGCGACTGGTTGCATAGTCTCAGAATAAGCTGGGGTAGCTGCGTGTGCTTGTCGACTGGCCGCGGTTGCTGCCCGCGGCGCTGTACGTCGAAGCTTAATTCCCGTCGGGCGCAAAATGGTCCGCCATCAATTTTTCGTTCAGAAATGGTTCATCTTCGCGGTCGCGGAAGTCCGAACGAAATGTGAGCTTGTTCCTGACGGGCAAGAAAAAGTCCTAATTATGCTTTTCCTCCATCGCCGCATGTCTTATGTATCGCTAAG
>JNEY01001071.1:0-14696 GCA_020875895.1 Aphelenchus avenae
CATGTTGCAGTCATAAAAATATACCCAATGTGCGACCGACTGTTTGCCCGGGCCGTTGATGTAGGCCGCGTTATCAGCGTAAAGAGTCGAAATTACCACGCCATCCATCTTACGACCGGCCACAACAGTCAAGCGAGTGCACTCATTGTCTTGCCTAAAATAGTGAAGTTTTAGTGACTAACCTTCCTTGTACCTACAAACAACGTTACTATAATGTTCTTGACGTGCCTCATCTTCCTTTGTATATCGGCACAGGCCTCGTTTGCTTCTGAAAATAACGACATTCGGAAGCGGAGCTTAGCATCTTCTCCCACAGCTACCAACAGCGAGTGGCAACCCTTAATATTGTTCTTCGATGCCAACCGAAAGAGCACAGAAGTGGTGGACGGTCTGCTGGCGTTCTTCGAGAGATATGCCACCTGCAACATATCACAGTATAGCTTCGACGTAGAACTTCATTCTAACTGTTTCCCTGCAGGTTCGTCGATGTCTTCTTTCCACACCGAGACGCAAGAGGGTCGCTGTCGTGCACGATGCGTGAATGCATCCAAAATCAATTTAATTTTACGCTAGATGACGTTGTAGTGCAAAGGTACGCACAAGAATGAAGTACAGGTTGGATGGTTGATGTCGGGTGAAGCTACATGGTCCATGGTTTTCTGAATCAGAACCCGCGTGGAAACTTTTTCCTAGTTACTCCTCCCTTAAGCCTAAACATTAAGGCTTGTTAAATTTTATTCACTGGTAAAATTTTTGACTTGAATAGCTTTTAAAAACACGAAAACCGTGAGGCGAAAGGGGGGGGGGGTACTGAAGTCATTTCGACCATGTAAACTTAGAGGATGGCTGGGAGGACCCTCAGGATGCGACGACTACATGAACTTAACGAACCGAGTTCTCGGTCGCATTAGGTCGATTCGTGCAGAGACACCTTGCGGGCTGAAGCAGGCGTACGTTCTTTACAACATGATGTGCAATGAATCGGGCTTATTCGCTGATCATCACTTCGCACGCAACACCTTCGGACCCGTCCTGGACAAGAATATCTCGCTCACCGTGGTCTCCAAGCATGTAAGTCCAGCTCTCTGAGCAAATCGTAACCCCTAAGCAGACCTTCCGCTCTAGTATACGGACGTGAACAGATCGTGCCTCTCACCGTCGTTCCTCAAAGGAGTCCAAGCGGTGTCCGTTGACGACCTACGGTCTCTAGACGAGGGCATTCCCAATGACTGCTACCGGGAACCCTCAGCTGACACAACGACAACCAGTTCCTTTAGCGCACTGTCGCAAGCGAAGTGTATGTCCTCGACGATACCCCAAAACGGTCGCATTTGGCATGCTCTTTTAGCTCCCTGGATTACAATCGGATCCATCGCGCGATCAGTTTCCATTATCGCAGTTTGCTTCTTTGTGGCATTCCTTTATTGCAGGCGGAAAGGACGTCTACGGTTTTGGTAAGCTACATTGTCCCACGAATAACGAAGTGTGGGTCCTTGACGATGTCAAGGACGATATCTAGTTCTTTCGATTATAGGTACCAGCGATTCTTCAGTCGGCAAGGGTCCAGGTAAGCAGTGTCCCAAACCTGAGTGGTAAGGCTACGCCTTAGCTCAAAACAAGGCCACCAGTCAATCGACAGCTCCTCCGTACAGGTTTTCCACGACAAGCTCCTCGGCTCCGGCGCCTTCGCGGACGTTTTTGAAGGAAGGTAAAGACTAAAATCAGGATGCAGTCAAGTCGTGGCAGTGAAAGCCATTCGCTCCAAGGACGACAATGAAAGCTTAGACCAGGGTCGGACTCTGATTTCGAAGACTGAAAAATCCGCAATTATGACTGATTCCGTAAAAACAATCTGAATTGAAAAAAACTAACCAAAACCCATCCACGATGACAACCTTACAGCTAGCTTTAGCTGCGAGAGCATAGCTCTGCGTGAAGTTGAGCTAATGCGAGGACTCGGCTTTCACAAGCATATTCTTCAACTAATCGGGTACATGGATACGTGCAGTGGGCCGGCATTAATAATGGAATACTGTGCCGAAGGCGATCTTCTGCGCTTCCTTCGTGACAAGGTCTACTGCCCGCTTTCCCTTACTCTTAGGCCAGAACTACGAGCTATAAACACATGTAATTTCAGGCAAGAACCAGTACGGAGGGAGATGCGCTGGTTGACAAGTTGAACAACCTAGCTTGGCAGGTTAGCGATGGCATGGTAAGCGCATGTAGATGCGTGCTTCGACTCACCCTGCCGCGCTTAAGGCATACCTGAGCTCGAGAAACTATATCCATCGTGATTTGGCCGCAAGAAACATCCTCCTCAAGTCCGACTTGTCCGCGAAAATCTCCGACTTTGGCCTATGTCGCTATTCGGACGAAGAGCTCTACACGACACAAAGCGTCTTCACACTACCCTTCAAGTGGATGGCTCCGGAGTCGCTGAGAGACGTCACATTCAGCTCTGCATCTGACGTGTAGGTTGCTGTGCGCCGATGCTGTGGGACTGTCACGCAGTTGTTTAGCTGGTATTCGGAGTTTTGCTATAAGAAAAGTTCTCTTTGGGTACAACTCCGTTCGCGGACATCGAGACAAACACGGAACTTCTTGCGTTCCTGGATTCGGGACGACGACTGCAGAAGCCGCCGTTATGTCCTGACAGTTTGTCGGTAATTCATCCAACATCGAGGTATCAGTAGCGCTTTTAGGTATACACTCATGCGTTCGTGCTGGCAACACGAGCGGAAAGATCGCCCATTGTTCGGCGACATTCGTGCAATGCTAGCTCAGATGCAGGGATATGCGTCCTCAATTACCTAGTCGTTCATTGCTATATTATCATGAAAACTTAACTGGATATTACCATTAATAATAATAGGGCCTTCATCTCAACTAACCCTCGCGGACTCTGGGTGACTGAAAAAATCGAACTCCGCCTGTATCTATGTAATACATACATAGTATGTATGTTACTCTTTTCATTGTTGGATTTTGCTGAAGGAGTGAGTCTACGTTGAATCCGAGTCCGACGCCTGTTTGACGCTAAGGCGTGGGCTTGGCTTACTCTCCGATCGGCACGACGAAATCGCAGTTCTACAAACAGTTCTTCTTGCTATACAGTGAAATACGGTTTTGACCACGCTGGATCCAACTCCAGTAGGGTCCGGAATACACTGTGAAGAAACGCCATCTTCGATTTCGCCATTATACGTCCGTGAACGGACCCACAGAGCGTCTACTCAGAATCGTTGATCGCTGTTTCGGAGGAGGCGCTGGGAACGGACGAGATTTGTAGGACCGTGGAACTGTGGCGCTCGCGTGCCTGAAACGCGAAAGCATTATAGACGTGGAGGGAGAGAGAAAATATTTCGGTATTTTCGCTAAAGAAAAAGTATCTTCATCCATTAAACCTTCACAATAATTGCCCGGTCCCCACCGCTAGGTGCGAATGAAATCAAAAATCAAAATTTTTGATTTCGTGAAAGCATGCTTAAAGATACTTTAGTTTTGAGACGAGGATGACAATAACCTCCTCTTTTATAGACCTCCACCTCTAATTACCTCCCTACCCGCCCCGGCTACAGTTCAATCGAAACTTAGAACAGTACTCACCGACCGAACCCATAATCACGCTCGCTTACGCGATCAAGCATTGTCAGCCATTACCGGGGTACGAACGGTGGAGCTAAAATCAGCCGGCGACACTCTGGCCACACTTCGAAGAAGGTCCAGCGTAAACCGGCGAAACGGCGTGACGAAGACCACGGTCAGCACGGCATCCGTCGTTGGAAACAAGGCCAGCCCGAGAAGAGCGAAATACGTCACCGACACGTTATCGGAGAGCCCGAATAAGGCAGCAAATGTCATTACTGCGACCGGTATGAACATGCAAACGATTGGCGACAGCATCTGAAGCAATACAATGTGTCAAGCGAAGACTTCCTGCTAAAGGAAACGAAATCAGAAGGTACCATGCTATCAGCACGACAAACTCTTGTACCCTACACTTGCTCCTTAATTTTCCCTGAAATTCGAATTGTGCTTTTTCAGGCTGCTGAAGGCTACCGCATCCAATGACTTAACTGGTAAGCGTCATGCTTTTCAAAACCGGCTATCCCGCTTGTGTTTCACCAAGGGCGTAGAAGTGTCCACGTTTAAAAACTAAGCGGGAAAAGGAGATACCGTATTTCTTCTAATATAGCCCCACCTCTAATAGAGCCCCCCCTCTAATATAGCTTCACCCAAAGATACCTAGGTACGCATCTGGGGTATGCGTACTTCAAATCTAAGGCCATATTTGGATAGATAACGATAAAATAAGAATTTTAGAATGGAGGACGAGCCTTACTGATGACAAATAAAATTTAAAATAATTTTTAAAATTTATTTTTTCCGGAAAAATCCCTTCCGAAAAATATTGCCCCTGGGGCTATATTGGAAGAAATACGGTATGCCGCTCATAGTTTTATACGACATTAGTACCAAAGGTCATTGTTGGCTGACGGTTCGATTTATCAAATACAGTAGTTTTAGCCTAAAATGGCCCGCCAAAGAGAATTTTGAGGTTCTTGGGTGAGTACGCCCCTTTGAAACACACGTGATCCCGCAGAGAACAGGGGTCACGCTGTGTGACCGTAAAGACCGGTCCACAATATCATGAGACGGCCTGACGTGATGAACGGTGTATGGGGACTCCGGCACCCACGTTAAAGTACGACTCGGCCGGACTCCGACGTGGAATGTGTCAATTCGACATCCCCTAGTCACAATCAGTCGCGTCGGCGATTCGTTAGAGTGGGATATACCCAACAGTCCCTCATTAGCATTGAGCGATGAGCTTTCCCAGGCTTTTCGCGACATTTACCTGTGCGATGAGCAAACGCGTCAGCTGCGCGTGCATTGCTTTCGTTCTTGACGTAAAAGCTTCATGCCGGTTAATCTTCCAAATTGTCCACGCTGCGCATGAGAGGAAAACAGTTTCCGCGATGGCGAAAAGAGCGAGTGTCCCTCCGGTGGCTGCGTAGAAGTATTGTGAGACGTAGACGCATGCTACTGCGCCGCCGTCGTCAGCCATGTAGCCGAGCTCGACTGCTTGCTAAACGCCACTCATTGACGGATTGCAAGCCCTGTCGATAACAGTTTTTGAGCATTGAGCATTCCTGGACACGTAAATCAATAAAAGCGATTAACTGTTCATGAGATCCATGGCTGAATCACGCTATGGGTGTGTGAGATCTAACAACCGATATAAGGTACCTTTCTGATGACCCGTATCGTCTCAGCGCCAAAGTGAATGAAGTACTGCGCAGCGCCGATTCCTGCCGGAAATGAGATGCAAAGAACAACGGAAGGAATGGTTAGTATCGGTCGCGTAAAGTTGTCCTTCAGCAATGTATTGCTGCTAATTTGGACCATCCGATAGACAAGAGCATAGTACTGCGAGCTAAGGACCAGCGCTCCAAAGAAGTAGCCAGCGGAGTGCTGAAGAGTAAAGACAACGTTAGTGACGTCATACCACGTCAACTTTACCAGAAGCGGAACCGCCGAGTCACCGAACAAGCTGAGAAAACTTTGCACCGCAGTGCATGCAAAGCCATCACCACCTTCACGAACAATTAATCGCGGTTGTTCAAGGTATCCCAGCGTCACAACGAAGCACATGTCGCATATCTGGAAGAAGCGACTTTATGAGGAAATGTTCGCGTTTAAAAACGAGACTGCCCAGATGTGCGCGTCATCGTCGCGTGATGATCGCGGTCACTTTTTGTTCCCCCCCCCCGCCACCCCATTAGGGTTGGCCTCGAACGGGACGGAACGGGTTGAACCGGTCATTTGGGAACCGACTGTACCAGACGTAATCCGTTTCACTATGCACATGCGATCGGTGGTAAGTCAAAGATTGTGAATCAATGTGAAATCTTCTTCCTATAGCCGTGTCCGTCCTTTGATGACAGAACGATTAGGGAACGTCCTATGTTAGCTAACAAAGCACTTTTTTGACCCCCTCCCCCCTCCCCCCCCTCGTTAACAGTTGTTAACAGCCGCTTGACCCACCTCCCCCCTTGTTAGCTAACAAAAAATTTTTAGGTCATTTTACCTAGTGTGAATTCCGGAGTTTCAGTGGATTGCGTTCGCCAGCATGGGTGAACGAAAATTGGAAGTAGGGAAAGGTTATCAAATGGCCCGCCGCAGGCGACACCAACTGAATTTTAAGCGAACATTTGACAAATATTGCAAAAATTTACGTTGTCGTCGATGCCGCGGGCATTTTATCTAGTGCTTATTTGGTAATGGCAAAACCACAAATTGACATTACCATTACCATTACATTACCCACTAGCCGATTTTGGTGCCATTACCATTACCATTACCCACTGAGCCGATTTCTGGCCATTACCATTACCACCATTACCATTACCATTACCCCTGACACTGACGGTGTTACAGGGAGAGAGGCGTTGCGTGACACTAAGCACCAGTTAAAAGCACCCGCCGCTAGGCGCCGACCTACGAGTTTTCCACTGTATCTGTCGTGTTTTCGACTATTATCGTTACATGGGGAGGCCAGACCCGAGCGTTTTACAGGGGGAGGGGTCAAAAAAGGAAAAAAGGCTCTGTAACCATTACTGTTTTCTGGACAGCCCCTGCGGTGATCCGCTCAAAAGTCGGAGTGAATGCATTGAGATGTTTGTGACCAGACGAAGTGGAACTGTTTTTTTGTGTGAAAAAGTATTGGTCCACCGAAATTCTTGCTTTGTATGCGCTGTTCGCAAATGGATTGGTGTGCTTCCCCTAATTACGAAAATGAATAATGCAAAAATTAGCGTACCGCTACCTTTGTGGGCTTAGTTTCCGAAAGTAAAAAGAGTGTTGACAGTGTCGCCATGGGCTTACACGAAGGCATAGCTAACACTCGAATATGGCACTCTTGTAGGACGCTTACCTTCTTGGGCGCTTCGTTTCGGGCGCTCTGCTCGGATGCACTTGCATATCCAGTTAGGACGTATGCACTCGCACGATGCCGGGCAGTCACTGCATGAAGGATCTCGAGTACTAGTGCCCGTCACAACGAATGGAACAACAAGGAGCATAAATATTAACAGCTCAAGATGACCAGGAACGCGCATGCCCGCCACTATTTGGACTCTTTAAACTGACTGTCAAAGAACTAAAAGCTTGGGCCTTAAGCGACTGAGACGTGCTGGTCTAAACTGATCCTTGCGACGGGCGTACCGCTCTCTTTGGGCGACTATTTGGTCCTCAAGCCACTGACGTCGTTACGCGAAACGGAGCCGTGTAAAGGACAATGTGCTCTCCACGGAGATCGACGCCTTCGAAGACGCTTGAACTGCGATCTTGCAGGGCCTTGACGTCAGTGCCTTCTTTGGTAGACACACCTTTCGCGAACAGTGTTTTGCTAAACGCCGAGTTCACTGAACTTTGGTGAACTGAACTCGAGCTCCAGTTCACTTCAGTATCGCGAAAATTCCGGTTCAGGCAGAACACTGTTTGCGACCGGCCAGAAGCTATGTGAACTCTCAGTGCCTTCCGCTCAAGTGAACAGTTGTCATCAGCCGCAGACCCGTTTGCAAACCGCGAAGAAAAACTTTGGTCCAGAGATCGAAGATTCATTGCTCTATCCCTTACTTAAAACTCAAGCTCAAAAAGAGTTTGACGAATCCAAAACTTGGGCATTAACATAACTTTGTTACGGTCTATCGAGTGATTACAAAAATGGGTGGCGGGCGGGGGGGGGGGGGGGTTACCACCGGTGATCTGAATTTTTACTATACATACCAGCCGTTTAGTGTGTAAGGTTCGGCACGAAACCGAAAGCAACTACGTATCTAAGGGGACAAGGGCAGAATCCACGCGCTTTTAGCGAAGACTCGATATGCTTTTCTTAGAGGGTAGCATTCGTAGACACGTCTACCCGAGGTGATGCGAAGTTCTTCATTCTTACGCAGTGTAAAATAATCCCAACCGCTATAAAAAAACTTGATTTGCCAAGTTTTTTTCTGTCTAAAAAATTGTCGTGCACGACACGAATCTCCAAAGTAAATCACATCCCCACGTGACCCCCACCTATCCCCATAGGCAGCGTACACTGGAGAAACTAACTGTCAAATTTGAGTAATACGTGGTGTATTCTGCAAAAGTACACCCTTCATCTTCGAGCATCGGATTCCTTGAAGTTGAGCTCAAGACTAGGTTATCCCGACCGCATTTATTTGACTGCTCAGGGCGATTCCTGTCAAACCGCAACGTTGTCGTGATTCAGTCGGAATACTTAACTTTGTGCTAAAACAGACCAGAAGAAGTATAAAAAAAACTGCGCCGGAATAAAGTGCGGCTGCATGCACTTGCGAGAGCACGATAATAATAAAAAAAACTAAGTGCTTGTCCTCGTCAAATGCCCGATAAGGCTCGGTCGGCTGAGGTGTGGCTCATTCGACTGATCCATTTACACGCCGGAGCACGTTTGACGCCAAAAAAGCGGGCGCACACGATGGGCCCGACGGCAATTAGCGCACAAAAGTATGCGATAAGCCCTGAAGCTAGGTCGGACACTTACAGAGCAGTATTCAGGACCTCGAGCTTCCGGCAGAAATTTAGACCGTCTTTTCCATGATAGATGTCGTATTTCGGTCGTGTTTTTTACAACAACAATGATTACTGAACCAAGGATACAGTCTTTTTTGTGTGAAGCCAGCCCGATGTACATCCTAATGTCCCAGACGCGTACGTGCTGTCGCCCCATCTTTTCATCGATGCTTGTTAGCAATTCGAGTTGCGTGGCGTTAATTTACTGGGCGCGTATTATGTATTTACCAAGTATAGTCTAGCTAATAGTGGGAACAGATAATTTTATGATTTCAACGTGTTCTTGGCAAAAAAAAAGAAAATTCGGCAAAACAAATTAGGCGGAAGATTATTCGACAAAAAATAATTCTGCAAAAAAAGTTAAAGCCCTTTCCGATATGTCTTTTGATTTACCCGGTGCGTGCGTCTTGTCTTTCTGTTTTTCAGTAAGCGGGATAGCCTCCTGTGCGCTGCAATCAATATCACTGGGTGCTGATTGACAAAGACACCCAGTCTTGGTGTGCCTTCTGCGGATCTGGTTGATTATGGGGGGAGATCTTTATGAGGCGTGGGAGGGGAACAAGTCGAAAAATTTATAACGTGGGAACTTATAACGAAGAATTAACGTTGGTATATCCTCCAAAGCCCTTCAAATGCCCTCTGAAAGCCTTATCAGAGAGTAAGAAACAACCTAGACCAAAAAATAGAGCGAAACATTACGAACCAAAAGCTCCCGCTGTTTGGTTTCAGCAGAAATCAAATTTTTCGGATTGAGTTTGTGTGTGTTTCCTGTTCCTTACGCACAAAGAGGGCACACTGAGGGAATTTAAGGGTTGTTTGATGATTACTGTGGTTATTCTGACAAAATTAGTTCCCTCTTATAAANGTACCGTAGCCGTACCGTAATGCATTTTACGGCCCGTAGCCGTAGCCGTAATGCACTCAGAAATTCGCCTGCACGTCCAAATTTACGTGTATTTTTTCAACAATAAGCAGGGGAAGTATATTCCTACGTGTAACAGTTTGCAAGTCGCAGCATTTGCATTCGATAACGCGCAGATTTTCATTCGGGAAAACGAGCTCTTTTGGAGTCTGTCGGCATCTGGGGTTCCTCGCCAAAGGGTCCGCCTTACCTTTTTTAAGGGGGTTCATTACCGCCCCTAACGGGGGTCCCGGGGGTCGTAGCCGTACCCCCCTCCCGTGCCGTAGCCGTAACCGTATTTTACGGCTACAACTAGGGGAACGGCCCATAATACGGTACGGCTGTCGATCTCTAGATTGTGCCTAAAATCTACCTAATGACAGAGCTAAGTACTGAGTGCTTGTAGTACAAGGACTGACCTCATTTTAGGATATACGGTTGATTCAAAAAGTTCACGTATTATCACGTGATCAAGCTTATCGATTTTATTCTGTTCCTTTACAATCACCAGTGTAGGGGCTTGATCCCACTGCTTGGGCGTCACAGCGGCAAATAACTAATCCAACTCACCTGCATCACGGCAACGAGGCGGGCACTTCTTAGAGGGGCAAGTTTTGTCCGGAACCCAAAACACTCCAGATCTTAGGCTGAGCAATACGAGGAACCTTTGCGGTGGAGTTCCGACGCTGACGTTCGCAATGTACTCTCCGTCATTGTAGTCTATCAGCGGCTGGCTGTTAGACGCCAATCGAGTGGTTTGGACCGCCAACTTCCGATCTTGGTACTCTGCCCACTTGCCTGAAAGCAATAAACTTAGTCGTCCGTGACGTGATCCGTGACGTGATTCACGTCACGGATCCCGTCACGGGGGAGGGGTGTTACCACGTCACGGCTCACGTCACGGGGTAGATTGACCATCACGTCACGGATCACGGCGACATTATGATCACGGAGCCGCGTTCCGTGACGTGAATTAAGAAAAGAATGACGATTTTCTGTCAAAAAATCGACGGTTTTTTCACAAAATTCTGGAATATTAACAATTTTTCCCTGATTCGCCCGTTTTTCTTTAAATCAGTAAGTTTTATGACCAACGGACGCAGGTTTAAGGCAACAAATCACACTTGAACGATGATCTGTTTCAAAGCTGAAATTCAGGCAAAAATTCTGCAAGATCACACGGGAGGGGTCATCACGTCACGGATACCGTCACTGGGGGTATGGCGACTAAGTTTAGAAAGCAAAAGTCAACAAATCTGTCTCGGATCAGTTTCTGATCAACATACCCGTGCGTATTAGCCTTGAACGAGTGCTTTCAATTCGATGAATGTTCAGCGAAATTCCGTCGCCATGAACGGGCCCAGCTACGCACAAAAACACTGCAATATAGCGGAAGAGGCCCATGACGTTCCTACTTCGCGCATGCACTGAAGGGCAGACTCGCTTTTGTACACATTTGTGCGATGGCCATCCGCTTTCGAAATTCGTCACGGACGACGCTTATCGGAAAAATAGAGCAACTCAAATGATAGTTTGGTCCGACACAGCCTCCAACGAGACATGCCAAGGGAGTAAACCAAGAAAGAGGTACATGAACGCCCACGCATAGCCCACTATCGTCTGAAACGGGAAGTGTAGTCTCCTTAATGCACTTAATGGTCCGATTGATAAGGAGTAGCAAACGAACAAAGCTTCCTTCCTGTCGTCACTTGCGGACTAAGAGGCCTAATGGACATCGCTCATTGAAGCCCGACGCAAAGACACACCTGGATAGGTCAGTTTTTTTCTGAATTTTACCGTGGTTGGAAATACTCTGTCCGTGTTGCTTTCTCGACAAAAGGAAGTCGGACACTGTCACCCAGGTCAAACAAGCTTTGTGCGAACCCACGCAGTGCTTCTTGTCATACTAACTTCTTCTGGTGCGCTACTGGGACCTGACAGTTGTTTTTGTTGGCACATCCAGGTCAACAAACTGACAGACTCGTGTCATGACTCGTGCATGAACTACAGGACGCGTGAAGCGGTAAACCTTAGTACCCAGTGCATCCTCGTAGCATGGCTTGCGGAACACATACCGTAAAAGCTCTAATATAAGAGCGGCGCTTATATTGTTCATAGGGGGTCGGGATCTGTAATTTGCAAAAAGTGCCACAAGTAGCTACCTGTGTTTTTGGGGTCTAAAAAGTTTCTGTTGAGGTTAACGAGAGCCATTTATAACTGCGCAAGTCACGTTGAAATAAGGCTTTTAAACATAGTCCCTCGATAACCATTTTTCGGGCGCTCTTATATTAGAGACGCCCTTACCTATATTAGAGCTTTTACGATATTCCTAACTTGGTTTATTCGACTTAGATTTTAGCGAAACTTTTTCACACCATCGCATTGTTTCATGTTGTGCTGCTTATTCCGTAATCTGGGACCGATTGCCCACTATCTCTTTTTCCCGGGTGTTGGCCACGCTGAGCAGAAATCATGCATGTTTGATACTACGGCATGAGCAAAGAGCCGTAGCGTGACGCGCAATCTCACGGCACAAGGTAACCGAAAACCGGTGCTTTTGCGCAGTTAGCGAGTGCAAGAGCGATCTACTTTTGTTGGAATCGACCAAACTGAAGCCAACTGCGATCTTATTAGCCAAAAAACGATTACTGCATTTTGTCACGTTCACCTCCCACAGGTAACCCGTAGTAGTTCGCTATAGCCACCGATACCGACGAAGAGAGAGGGGACTGTAGTGGAAACGACGTTCAGCTTAACTCAGATAACGCTCTTAAAGAAAGGACAATTATCGACACCATCTCCGAAAACTCTCCGGTGCCTCCGTGGCGCTGTCCTCACAATGCAGCGCGAGTGATTATGATCGGAATGCGCGTACGAAGAATACCCGCGCAATGCGCAACACTTGGGTATCACAAAGACACGGAAAAGGTGTTAAAGAATCTCAAATGCGTCTTAGCAAATATTATGTTGCATAACTTTTCTGTGGATTGAGCTTTATGTGATGGAGCCAGATCTTGCACCGTTACACATAACTAACCGTGGAGTTAAAGTGACATTGCAAAATTTATACAACTTTGTACTAAGTCGAGCAGAAAGAGTCTGTGCTCAATCCATCTATCTATCTGTGAAGGTCAACTTGTTCAAACCGCATTATCGGTTGATAATAAGCCGGGCCAAAAATTAAATTAAGAACGACATGCAAAAAAATACTATTTGCACTCTTGTACGAACATGTACGGAAGCCCAAGGTAGCTAGCATCTTGCTAGAAACTTCTGCATTTCTTTCTAATTAACAGAGTCCCATATGAATATTTCAGCAGAACCTATGGCTGGGCCAATGCCTATGACACGGTTAGAATCTTTCCGGTGAGCTGTATCGCTTAGTTAGAATCGACTACAGTTTTCTTTAACGAATAGAATGCATTGTAATTTGTCTGTTGCAATTCCCCGTGTGTGAAATTCCATTCACGAGAAACGGTTAGCCTTTATCAAGCCCGTAATAGTTCCACGAGAATCCGAACTTGACGTTGTCGTAGTCGAAGATCAGGCAATACCCCCTTGCCAACGCAGCGCCAATGGAAAAGAAGTCCTGTCCGGCGCGAACGTTGAAGATGCAATCAGGGACGGTAGCTCCAAAGGGTCTCACGAACAGCTCCTCTGGCGGTATTATGAGGATGTTTCCACCGATACTAATGAAGAGAGAGGGAAGTGTGGCGTTACAGGCAATGTGATAGACATTGTGCCGGTCCTTCACCGCTCCTGCCACCTTAGCGAATGCGTCGATCACGTCGCTGGGTCCAGTCAGAGCGCTGAAAGCAAGCATGCACTGAACGCTCTACCTTACAACACTCACGTGGCGTCGAACCCTAGCTGCGCCGTCCAGTTCGCATTCGTGACTTGGAAGCTCCCGAATGAGACCCCGTCCATAGGCATATAGGACGGGTCAGGACAGCTGTACGTACGTAACCTCTGGGTCGCAGTACGTCATGTCCACACCGCCATAAGTGATGGTTCCTCCATGAAGGTACGTCGTCTTGACGTCTTGAAGCATCAATGCGACTGTTACGACGTTACTCGGAATAATTTTAAGCGCTTTGGCGTTCTTCAGGAGGGGAACTAAGCCCGGCAGGCTAGACATTTCCGATCCGAGGCCTGAAACCAAATGAAGATGTTGTTTTCAAGGGTTAATGATGGGTCCTGATGGCAAGGAATATACGATTACCTAAGACACCATCGAAAGCGTCATCAGCCAAGAACTGGGCGCTCGTAACTTGTCCGAACGTTTGTGATGAGACTTTGAGATCATTGCGAGAACCTAGCTAAAACTAGGTTGGTTCTGATCATTGACGTTGCCCTTTTGGATCAGAATATTTGAGCTGGAGGAAATCTCTGACCGTGACAGTATCCAAACCGATAAAGCCATCCGCATTGGCGTCGGCTGAGAAGCAGGGATGGGCGGAATTTTTTCGACGACCGGGACCGGGACCGGGACCGGGACCAAAACCACCGGGACACCGGGACCGGGACCGGGACCGGGACCGGGACTTCACTTACTTTTCGCCTCAAATCAGGGGCGGCTAGGGGGAGGGGTCAGCCCCATGTTTACGTTTTCTTACAGCGGGGATGGGGGACTGGGTCGAACCCATGCTTACGTAAGCAACACCAGGTGAAATGGCCCGCCGCTAGGCGCCGCCCAGACAAAATTTTGACTATATTCCTAAAATTTTCGTCTAAAATTCCCTTGGTGTCGCCTGCGACGGGCTGTTTTGAACTCACTTTTGAATCAATTTTGACAACATTTATCCACTTTTTTGTCAAAATTGCGTTGATATCGCCTGTCCATATCCATTATTTACTGGATTTTGGAAAGATTTTGGACGATGTCGAGACATTTTATTCAGTAGAAGTTTTTTAAGGATGACACTGTTTTCCATTTTTCAAAGCATATTTGCGAAAATTTTGTTCAAATGCGGCCGACATGTGACCACATTTTCACGGAATTGAGCCCGCCGCAGGCGATACCACCGAAGTTTTGGCCTAAATTTTACGATTTCGACGTAAAACTTGGTCCGGGCACTGCGTGCGGCAAATGGTCAAAAAGTCGATATGGGCGGGATTTTTCTGACGACCGGGACCGGGACCGGGACCGGGACCAAAACCACCGGGACACCGGGACCGGGACCGGGACCGGGACCGG
>JNEY01001071.1:26573-43298 GCA_020875895.1 Aphelenchus avenae
GCACGAATGAAGTTCGAGTGCGAGACCTGGGTCAGTACTTAACTGGCGGCCCACTGCACGAATACAAAAACGTCGTGAGTGAGCGCCCTGGCATCGGGTTCAGCGAGTTGCGTGACGCCCTGCGTGCTCGTTTGTCGGACAACACTGACCTAGCTAAAACAAAGCGTCGCCATGAGGTGGCTTCTATGCGCATCCGAGAGGGGCAGTCCTACTCCCAGTTCATATCGCTGTTGGAATCCAAGGTGGCTGAAGCGTATGAGGACACAAATCCTGAGTTTGTGGCTATGATTAAGCATGACTGCCTGCGCAATAGCATCCGCGAAGCGGACTTGTTAATGAGCCTTGAAACTTCGCTTGAAACCCTCAAGTCGTACGAGGATAAGTTCGTTATGCTAAAGCGCCTGACCCTTACTTACGAACAGAAAGCGCAATCCATTGCTCAGTTCAAGCAAAGTCAGACTCGTGCGCATTCGTCTAACAAAATGGTCTCTTCTGGTAATTCTGGTTACCAGCGCAGTCCTAATGCTGGCACAACAACACCGCAAACCGCGCAGCCTAGCGCACGTCAGAATCAGCCTGCTCCTAACGGCACTGCGCAGTATTCTTCGCCGCAGCAGACCAATCCCAACACCGTTCCATTGGGGACTAATATCAAGTTCCGGCAATCAGCGGACTTTCTTCTGCAGTCATTGCAAGCGTTCAGGCCACACAGCGGATAGGTGCTATGACAAGAACCCATCTCTTAAGCCGAAGCGCGCTAATGCAAACGCGACCTTAGCTGTTGTTGCATCAAGTGGTACAGTCTACTGTGATTCGTTCACTACCGCTGCTCCTCCAGCTACTTCGAATAACACTCAGATTGTTGGTCCCAAGGCTGTCGCGCCCATCGTCTTCAACGGTCATCAAGTGAAGGCCTTGCATGACACTGGGTCCCAGGTCAACATCGTGAGCTCGTCAACCTACAAGGCTCTGTGCAAGTCGTCCAGTAAGGAGCAGCTTCGGCATTTCGACGAGCACCCGGTCTATGCAGTACCACAGTCCGAGCTTGTAGTGCGGGATGCTTCCGGAAACGCCATCCCAGGGTTCCACGGTCGAGTGTCGTGTAATCTACGTGTGTCTGAGAGTGATTCCAAAGGCGAGCAATTCATGTTCTTGATACAGGACAATGCTCCGTACGAAGTTGTACTTGGCACTCCGGTGCTCTTCAAGAGCAAAGCTTTTTGGGAGAGCCTGGTAAGGATGCGTGAGCCAAATGTCATGGCGAGTGCAGTGACCAAAGGTGACCCTGCTAAGCAAAAGAAGGCCCAGAAAAGCAAGAAGAAAAACAAGAAGTCTCCGACAAAGCCAAAGCCAAGTACAGTCCCAAACGGACAAAACGGTACGACAACCGGTCGTCCCTCTGGACAAAAGTCTAACAAAGCCAAAGTTTCTTTTGCGGAAAATACTGAGCCGCCTTCCGGTCGAAAAGCTGCGAACTCTACTTGTTTCAGCATGTCCCTGCATGTGAGTGAAAGCAAGTGGTCAGAGGTCCGAGTGAAGCATAGCTGCTATGTCGGTCCTGGTCGAAGCCAGAACGTTGTTCTTGAATGTGGGCATAAGTCGACTATCGTTGGATTCCTTGGCGACACGGCGCTCGCCAACAGTGCGGCCGTCTTCGCGACCAACCGATCGGGGCACATTGTCCTGCCTGTGGCAAATCAAAGCAAGACCACACTCTGTCTGGTAAAAGGTTCCTTGGTCGGTAATTGTTGCCTGAGCACCGACTTTGACTTATCGTCCCAGAATGTAGACGCTCCGTCCGACACTGCGTGCAATGTTGCCTCTGCAGAAATGAGTGCGTCCGAGCGTGCGGGTCAGATCTTCGACAAGGTGTCGGAAAACTCGTCCGAAAAGTCCGTAATTCCCGAGTGCGAGGAACGCGTACGTGATTTGTTCAAACGGTTTAACGACCGGTTTGCACTAAGCGACTTTGAATTGGGCACAACAAACCTGTATGAGCACGATATCGTGATCAAGGACGAGAAGGACCTTCCTCGTATGGCCGGTCGTCCTGTTCCGCTCGGTTATCGTAAGCCTCTTCTAGAGATGTTGCGCACCTACTTGGCCATGGGTGTGATCAGTCAAAGCTCGAGCGAATACTCTAGTCCTGTCGTGCTTGTTCGCAAGAAGGACGGCTCACTACGCATGTGCATCGACTACAGGAAGCTGAACCGTGCGATTAAGCTATCCCAGTGGCCCATGCCCAACATTGACGTGATGCTTCAAAGCCTCGCTGGCAAGAAGTTCTTCACCACATGTGATCTTCACAGTGGATATTGGCAGATCCCACTCACGGAGAATGCCAAGGAGTACACCGCTTTCTCGACGATGGGTGGGCACTACCACTTCAACGTCCTTCCGTTCGGTTTGTCCACGGCTCCGGGCCAGTTTGAGCGAGCAATGGAAAAGTTGTTTGCTGAGGACTTAGGCAAAACTGTCTACGTCTACCTGGACGACATCCTGATCGCAACTGACTCACTTGAGGAACACTTTGAGGTGCTCGAACGCGTGCTTCAGAAACTACGTGAGTACAACTTGCGGCTCAAGCCGAGCAAGTGTGCATTTCTGACAACTGAGACGGAGTTCCTCGGCCACGTCATTTCTGTGGAAGGTCTGAAAACCGACCAGGCTAAGATCGAAAAGATCCTTTCCTTCCCAGTGCCGACGTCTCCAACTGACGTTCGTTCCTTCCTCGGCATTTGCAACTACTATCGGAAGTTCGTGCCAAACTTCTCTCAAAAGTCTAAGCCATTGCGAGACGTCACAAAAGCTGACGGGTGGCAATGGACCGAGCGCGAACAGAATTCGTTCGACGAGATGAAGCAGACCATGACATCTCCTCCCGTTCTCATACAGCCGGACATCGAATCCGCCATGAATGGTACTCGGCCTTTCTTGCTGTATACTGACGCTAGCAAAGACGGCGTTGGTGCAGTCTTGTCCCAGCTCGGCTCGGATGGCAAGGAACATCCGATTGCCTTTGCGTCCAAGTGCACTTCTAGTGCCGAGCGCAACTACGCCATCTCTGACCTTGAAGCACTCGCTCTCGTCTACGCACTGCGAAAGTTCAAGTATTTCGTCGCCAATGCGCACATCATCGTCCGTACTGACCATCAACCTCTGGTCTACCTCTTCAAGCAGTCCAATTTGTCTAACCGGCTCTTGCGTTGGGCTGACGAAATTCAGCCGTATTGCAACGACGATAAGCTCAAGATTGAGTATATCAAAGGCGAGAAAAATCGCGTTGCTGACTCGCTGAGTCGACACTGCGTGCCCGACGGCCGCGACGCGACACTGCGCACGCGTGCGACCGCGGACATTCTGAGTGTAAGCGTTCCCGAGGACTGGCTATCGCATCTTCGCACAGAAGAGTGGTTGCAGAGCGTCTTCGTGGATGATGCTGAAGCTCAACTCGCAGCCCTCGGTAAGCTCGGGTTAGTACTTGAGCCCAACCGTCTGCTAAAGGCGATGCCAAACGGTCGCCTTGTGCCTGTTGTTCCTGCTGACCATGCGCGTAGCGTCTATGACCAGTACCATAGCGGTCTCTTTGGAGGTCATAGCGGTTGGTACAAGACCATTCAGTTCATGGAGAAATACGTCTATTGGCCCAAAATGCGCCAAGACATTCGTAAGTGGGCAAAGGAGTGTTTCACTTGCGCACATCTAAACAAGAAGCGCATCGCAGTGCCACCCCTTAAGCCAATCATTGCGCGCAAGACGTACGAGACTGTCGGCATTGACGTCTTTTCCCTTTCGCAGACTACCTCTGGAAACGAGCATGTAGTCACGGTCATCGACCTGCACTCTAAGTTCTGCCGCGCGTACCCAGTGCCAGACAAAACCGCTGCGACGATTGCAAAGTGCCTCTGGGAGAAGTGGTGTCTGGAAGAGTGCCGTAAGCCTTCTTCAGTGCTAAGTGATCGAGGCGGAGAATTCGTCAACGAAATCATTGCCGAAATCGCAAGAGTCTCTGGGATGGATCAAAAGCTCACTGTCGGTCATAACCCTCGGGAGAACGGTTGCACTGAGCGGATGAACCAGACCCTTAAGTTGCTCCTCATGAAGATGGAGGATAGCACACTTGAGTGGGATCAGAGACTTCCGTACGCTCTCTTCTACTACAATTGCTGCCCGCATTCTACTACCGGCGAAAGCCCTTACTTCACGCTGCATGGCACTGACCCAACGTTCATACAATTTTCGAAGACATCTGTCACTGCGTCCAAGTACACTGTTGACGATGACTCGCATAAGATGAACTTTGCGCGTGGTATGAAAGCGCTGCATGAGATGGTCACTGCGCGAATTGAGCATGAAGCCGAAGCTATGAAGGCTTACTACGACAAGCAGAATGCTGTCGAGAAGACCTCTTTCCAAGTGTCCGACCGAGTGTTCGTCTACAATCCAAACATAGTCGTGGACAAGCATAGCTCCAAGCTGACCCCTCAATGGGAAGGACCTTTCCGCATTCTTGAGCTGTCCGATAATAGTGCCGTCGTTAGGTACCTAGGACCCCGTAGGCTCGAAAAACGAGTTCAGCTTGACTACTTGCGCCAAATTCCGCAAGAGGTCCAGGAAAACGTCTTCTACCTGTATGAAGACCAAAAGGTCAAGCAACGTCAGGCCGGCTTGCGCAAAACGCGAGGTCGTCCCAAGAAGCAAAATTGCTAATCACCTGCTAGTCTAGCATCTATTTGTTTTTACAAGTTTGTTTTGTTGCGCTTAGTACTAGCTCTAGTGATAGTTTTCACATGTTACCCTTTTTGTAATTTCGTTAAGTAACTGTTACCTAGCTTCCAACTTAGTTAGTTGGCGTTTTGTTTCGTTCACGATTATTCTATTGTGTCTGCTTTAGCTTCGAAATCGACGGGAAGCTTCTCGACTTCACCGCCGTCTGCCCGGCCCACAAGACACTGCGCCTCTCAGATGTTGGCATCGGTGCGTCATGCGCTGGTGCTTGGACCGCGCGCAACGTCTACGAGCTCACTCAGGGAGTTCAAGTCATCGAGAGTCTTCAGTTCTCTCCGCAGCAGCGTGCTCTTTTCTTCACCAACAACTCGCCTCTGGCGAGCACTGCGAGCTACGAGCCACCGACTGAGGACAACCTCGTCCGAATTATGGTCAAGCTCGTTGCCGCCTGCAAGGTTCGCCATGCCGCCTTCGAAGCAGCGATGTTCCAGAAGCTCACCTGCTCGATCTCCGCTCGCCAGTCGGCCCTCAAGCTCACCGTCGCCGAGCGCGTCCGCGCTGAGCTCGATGGCAAGAAGAATCTGCGAGGCGACCCCGTCATCGTCCTCGGTGCCAGCAACGCGCAGGTGCTCGCTGAAGTCCTTGGCGCAACCTTTGTGGATGCACCGACCCTTCCGGACGTAAGTCACAATCCCTTTCTACCTTAGCGTAAGAAGTTTCTGTGGGTACGGACAAAAGCGAAAAGACACGTGTTATTTTTTGGACCACTAGGACTACGTATGTTCTGTGTCGTCCTGTTTCGTCCTGTCCGTTCCCTTCTCCGCCGGCCGGTGTGTTAGGCCCTGCGTGCCGCACCGGTTTTACGGTCAGGAAACCTGCGGAAGACGAAAGTCCTCCCAGGCAAGGAGATTGGAACCTTATCACGTTAATTGCGTTATGTGCAATGCTGTGACGTCCACTGTTGTGCCATGCAGCCCCTTCTCCGCCGGCTGGTTATAGTGGCCGATGGTCGCGCCAGTTTCTACGGTCAGGAACTTCGCGGGACGCCTTATGTCGGTGTGGTTATAGTGACCAATGGTCGCGCCGTGCCGTCTCCTGCGAAGAAAGGAGTTTGGACTGCTTACCATGTATACCTGCAGATGATGCGGAGTTTGCCTGTCCTGTGCCAGTAGCCAAGCTAGAACTAAGTGGTTTATTTTGTGCCTAATTTGCGCTAATGCTTCTCTGCCTAGCTCCGTTCCTTCTTCGAAAGCGTGCACTTTCAAGCGACCGTGGAGCGCGTCTTCATCTGGCTGGACATCAACAACGAGCAGTTCCTCTCCGCGCATCAGCCGCAGCTCGTCTCGGCACTGCACGACGTCGTCGCTGCAGCTGCAAAATGGGCCCACGTCCAATTCGTCGTGCTTCCAGTGCCCTACGCTGCGTCCCTGCTCACGGTTTTCATACCGTTCATGCAGGAGTTTAATAAAACCAACGATCTTCCAAACAACGTGGTAAGTCGACTACTTCCTTAGCCTTGGCCGCATGTCGTTCTAACGTAGTACAACAATCTATGCCGACGCAGTGTCGCTTGTACAAAATGTCAAGGCAATTGTCAGTGACTCACATTCTGTTTTAGCTTTGGCTCTGCGACAACGAGCGCGTGGACGGAGCTCGCTTCTCCCGTTCGCTGGGCTGCAACGAGTTCGTAACGGACTTCACTTCGGTGACCAAAGAAGGCCTCGTTCGCCGTAAAGCCGTTCGTGCAGCGCTGCGCTTCATTTGTCAGCTCAACCCGAGCATCGTCCCTGAGCACGTGGATCTTTCGGATCCTCTTCCGGCACAGCAAAGTAAGCCGCCACGCTCACTACACGATCCCCAATGTCACTCGGTAGCTAAACGGACCCGTCGGTGTCGTACTGTTTTCATTAAGCCACGTTGCGCCATACGTTGCGCCACACGTTGCGCCACACGTTGCGTCACACGCTGTGCCACCACATTGTGCCACTACACAGTGCCACTCTATTACGTAGTGCCACTAAGTCACGCAGTGCCACTGAGTTACGTAGTGCCACTACGTTACAATATCGTTACGCCTTTCGTATGGCCATTAGTAGCTTTTGGTCCTAAGCAACCCTTAATCCTTCTTGATTAGTGGTAAGGCAGCTCCATCTACTGTGGAGTCTTGCCCCAACTAGGAGGGTTCTTAGTAGGCAGTAGCAATAGCCACTTTGGTCTGTAATTGATCCTTTAAGCCCTTTATCATCATGATTTAGGCACTTCGTCGTCATCGTCAGCTTCGGCACCCAACCTCCATGGCGTCCGCTACGGCAAGATCCAGAAGCCCCATCACGGCAACGACTCGTCGCGAGGCGCTCCGATCAAGCGGGGCGGGGGTGGAAACCGCGGCCAGTCGACCAACAACCGCGGTCACTGGGCCAACAACAGCGGCAAGCCGAACAACAACCGTGGACAAGGACTCCGCCGTCTCTAATCGTCGACAACTCTTGCTATCCACCTGTTTAGTTACTTGTTACTAGTTACTGTTCTTTCATCCAATTTCCTCTCTTGTGGAGGCTTAGATCGATGACACCTCCGTCCGACGGACAAGCACGGCCCAGTCAGAACCTTACGCACATCAGCAAGTCTGGTTGCAGGGTGAACGATTGACAAGCCCATTCGACCAACACAGCGTCTGATCTCGTAGTTCGAGGTCCGGGTCGACATCTGAGGGGGCCCCAGGATTGTTGGAAACAGCTTTAACTTGCTGCTTATCGAGCTGCGTGCGTGCAGCGCACGCATCACATGACACTGCGCCAAGAGCGCAAACGTGAACTTAAACTCGCGGCACTGCGATGCAGGAAGCCAATAAGCGGCGGCCACGAGTGGCGTCGCTTAGATATCGACCCATGGAAATTTTGGGCCAGTCGTTGTTCATCTTAGCTCTGTTGAGCGCACGTATCTAAGCTCTGTAGAGCAAAATCTTAGCCCGTCTCTGGGCCATTCATCTAAGCTGTAGTTCTGTAATTGTCTGTATTTTGCTTTGCGGTATTCCACTAGTGCTTGTGTAAGTTTAGAAGTTTGTTATAAAGGAAAAAAGCGCTAGGATTGTTACAAGGGCCGTGCACTGCTATTGAGTTAGGTTTGCTGTTAGCGACTTATAAGCTTAGCAAGTGTGCGAGTATTCCCCACATTTTTACTGTTTTACTGAATTGGCATTTACTGATTTAGTTTTACTGAATTAGCATTTACTGAATTGGCATTTACTGAATTAGCATTTACTGAATTGGCATTTACTGAATTAGCATTTACTGAATTAGCATTTACTGAATTAGCATTTACTGAATTGACCTGTAGCCGGTCCAAGTTAAGAGTTTATCCAATTTTGTCCCATCGTCGGCTTCTTTTGGGTCAATGCCATTTTTCCGCAACACGCCTTGGTCGAGGCCAGCGTGTATAGCCCTATTCCAAGTTGGTCCTTCTTCTTGCGCCTAATTAATCCGGCTCGGATTACGCAACCCGCATTCTTTGTTATGGCCGAAAAAGTGCCATAAATGCACTCTGCTCTCCTCGCAGCGCTTAATCCGATGTTTGACTTGTGAGTCGACTGTAGCGGATGTTATGCCAAACCACACGCAATGGGAAAATCTGGAAAAGCCTCGATATTGACACTGACCGGTCGGCACGAAAGCCGCGCTAAAATAGTCACTAGTGAGACGACGTAGGTAACTATGCGGCAAATAGGTAGGCATCCGATAAAAGTACAATCGAGACTGGGCGTGCAACCGATAAGAGTGCATGTTATGCTTTTGAAAGATGGCTAATTTCCGGCAGACGGAGGATGTGCGTAGGCATAGTGGAACGTGCGGGATCTCTGTCATAAAGGACAAATGCGTCCGTACCCTTTAACAAACACGTTTAGTGGCACCGGAAACAACTGGTAGAGTACGAAATGAGACCATCGGTGGACCTTTGACTTCATAGCGAGCGCGATTGTTGGAAGTGGGCGGGAAACTAGAGGGACGCAGACAGTGACTAATCTCTGCTGGGATCATTTGCAAACATTCAGGGTTCTTCGCGCTTATTCTACCACCGACACATACACTGATTAATATGTTAGCCGGTTCTTTAAAGCGGATTATAAAATCAAGGTAGGTCGTCAGAACAGCAGGATGTTGAAACACCATGGACAACTGACACTAACGACGATGCGTCTGGACAATTCATGGAAGGCCGGAGGTTCGGAGGATCAAAGCGCAATATGCAATGTGTAAATTCTGCCTCAGGCGATTCTAACACCTACGGATGGACATGATCCAAATCACTATGTTAGGAAACCACAAACACTGTAATTCTATCCGACAGGAAAGTTCAAGACACAGTTTCAGTGATGCTGTGCTGGCCGGTAACCGGCCATGATGCTTTGGGATCGTCTGGGACGATTTCAGATTCATGTCATTTTAGGCGAGAGGTTTTTATCCTTAACTGAGTTGAGCAATTATGCCGGTTTTGGCACCCTGAGCAGGGGAACCTCTGTGGATGCAGCAATGGAACCAAAAAAATAATCCGAAACAGTGGAACAGAAAAGTGGTCCCAAGCTGTTACCGAGCCTGCTATTTTTGTGTGACGGGACGTCACTCGGTGCATGGGTTCAGTATGTCATTCAGTTGCGGAAGGAGCAGACAGTTCAGTTCGTTTATCTCTGCTACTGACATGTAAAATCGTTGATATCGCTCGTGTATGCTGTTCGCATCGTGTACGCTGTCCGTACAAACATCCTCAAGATCGCTACATTCTTCACTCGATATTTAGCGCAAATGTCGTGCGGTACAACTCGCCAAAGACAAAGGATACGGGCATACGAAACGTAATCCGTGACATGAATTCCACGTGCATCCCGTGCGCCAAGGCGCATGGGACTCCGAGATTATTTCGAGAAAAATTGTTTTTCAGCTTCGTCCTGCATATGATGCGTCCGAAACTACGTGATCATCAAAATGAGTTTTGGACCACCCTTTCTACTCCACGATGAGTGACGTGATCCCCCCCCCCCACCACTCCGCCTCACACGCTTGAATACAGAAACGAAAGTACAGAACGGTGTACGGGCTCGCCGAATGCTACAACAGCGTGACCTTACCAATCAACACCTGGCAGTACACCTCCTAAACCCCCCAAACTGCCTTGGTTCATTGCTAAGAATTGCAAAACGTTTAGCCACTGATTTCTGTCGAATGGTACGAGAGCGGTTAGCTAAGACTAAAAGAGAAGCGCTTAAGGCCTCACTGTTGCTTCTTCACTTCAGTTCATTTTGCACTCGCGTTGAGAGCTCTCCTCTTCGTATAGGCTGAAAGCTTTTGACATGGAATGTGTCCTACTGCTCTTTCGAGTGGCTGCTCATCAATATTTTTATCCTTGCTAAGTCGCCTCGTCACTGAAAATAGCGCATTATGGTTAGTCGACTACAGGCTGTGCACTTCTGGATCTCTGTGTTTTCTGGATCGAGTTCGCACGTCTTAAGGAAGAACGCTTAATAATTTTCAGTTACATTTTCACTCCAGTTCACCTTCCATCTGCAAAAGCGCAAATCTACTTCAAGTGTGCTGAAAGTTTTCTAGCTGAAGCGAATGTTCCTTGACTAAAATGGAAGGTTTTAATCAAACGCTGCGACCCTTTCATTTCGCCTCACCTTGGTATCTTATCTAAGCAGCTTGTACCCCCAAGTGGGCTAAAAGCTTTCTACACGGAGAGTGTCCTACTGCCCCATAGAGTGTCTTCTTATCGATGTTGTTACCCTTCCTAAGTCGCTACGTCACTATAAACATAGCGTGTTCTGCGAAGTCTTACGCACTTCTGTCGATTATGCACTGCTGGATCTCTGTGCCGCAGCGATTTCTGGTGGCATAAACCTACTGGCGCACATTCTTGTACTTTTACGCAAGCACTCTCTGAAACATTAGTGCGTACTGTACTCGCGAAACGGATGACTTAGCCGCAGAAGCGGCGAGTACCGGCCGGCACGAGAATTACTCGACATCATTGGACGTAACAGCTCTTTGCAAGTTCCGCGAGGAAGTGTAGTTGCGGGTAAAAGTGCGCAATTGCGCTCAACTTAACCGTTACCTTCGTGACTAAGCAGACGCAAACAGCGATGTTTTTCGTAGTTAAATTCACGCACGAGACGAACGTACGAGCTTAAATTGGCGTTCGAAACGTCGTTTCGAGGAAAACATTTCCGGCGAAATTTGCACTTGTGCGTCTAGGTAGAGAATAAAGTACACGATTGGCACAGTACCCTCTGGCGGGCTGGCAAAACAAGCCACTGCTATAAACGGCTGCTGAGCCAGCCAACAAATATGTAAAAAAAGACATCTCTAAATATGATTCAAAGTGCCGTACGTATCGGAAGCTCCGTAGCGTCTTCGTACCACACGCGACTGGAGCAAATCGACGTTTTCGGGGTTCTTCGCTTGTTCATCGCTGCCAGTTGAAGTGGACTTTGATGGCTTAGACGCTGCACTCGAAAACAACATGCTTACCTCCACGATCACATGCTAAAGAAATCTGGAGACTAGCGCTCGCTAATGCGCTAAGTCAGTCCAATTTTGTAAGGTGGCCACGGACGCACGGGGTGTGTTGATAAGATCTGAGAGAATCCTACGTCAAGCATGTAGAGGCCTGTAAGTAGGGTATCGTAGGTCGACAGAACCACCGAGGGAAGCTACGTCTTGTGTACCTAATTCTCTGAATAGTGTCTGTCATTTGTCGAGCAGGAGGTCTACAAGCTAATATCCGCAAGTAATTTTCTTTTCTTTACGGCACAATCGCATACTGCAATGCCGTTAGTCCTGAAGATTTTGCTCATTGTTAGTCCACCCGGTGTAATTCAAAAGTGCAAAAGGTAGCTCTTGGTAGGATACCACCACCCGCAACGATTCATAGTATGCCGCGGCGAGAGGCGGGCAGTGGCAGCCTCCTTAGGTACCCGGCCACGCCTCAGGCAAATGGGACACGCGGCGCTGCATGTTGTTTGCACGCGCTTGAAGAGGTTAATCCGAGACTTTGTGAGCGAGGCTATATAAGCTTCTGCTCCTCGCATGTGGCACTTCTGGTGACCCAGAGTTCCATCGTTAGCGACAATGAAGATGAACCGACGAGCGTTGTGCGCTTCCCTGATAATGCTTGTGTTGGCATCGATAGTTGCGGAAAGTGCGGTGTTGAGGCGACGACGCGACGTCGTGGAACAATATGGACTCTACCTCGATAGGCAAGGGATACGCTTATTATGCTTCTGTTACGAACTTTTTGTCACAGATCACAGCCTATTCGGCCCTGTCCACACTCTGGCTTTAGTTCGTTTCAATGAGTTTAACAAGGTCGCCTTTTAGTAACGGCCCGCTGAACTACCCACACCACCGCATCCGACGCCATCGGCAATCGAAGCAGATGGCAGACGGCAGGCACCCGCGCGTCTGCTACTTCTCACCGATCCAGTGCCTCTTTACGCCGTCTAGGTGAAGCTTCATATTCGTAGTACTCTGAACTGACGTTCACGTCGACGATGCGACCCTCCAGTACCCCATCGAGTCGTTGAACTCGGGTTGAATCAGCGGCGTCCTCCGCAAGTCGTTGCTTCAGCACGTTGGCCTTCGATTGGCCGTTGGACATTGCTGGAGAAAATCGTTTGCGGACTTCCGAGCTGCGTCGAAAAGCAGGGAGGAAGAACGAGAAGACACTGAAGTCGACCGACTAACTGATTGGCCGATCAGCTGCTTCTTTTACGATCCTTGTTAACTCTGGGTAGTTGCACTCTTTTAAACAATCATAATTTTTGCGCTGCGTATTTCAGTAAAATGGTAAACTTACAGTTACAGCCTAACTACGAAAAAAATAATTATATATTTAATAATTGCCATTCTCACGGCTCGGGACGCAGCAAGTCACGCTGCATGCTACAACGTTTGTCCACCGCCGCTGTTACACTAGCTTTCTGCTCGATACATCGCAAGACTACTTGACGCTTTGCTAGGGGTTCGCCGAATTGGAGTCCATTACGGAAGGTTGTTGCCGATAACGTAGGGCTCAGCGCGTTGAGCTTATAGCAGGCCGATGTTCGACTATGAGAGCAAGTAGCTATGTGAGGAAGGAAGATATACGAGTCGTTTAAGCCTAAACCGCGAAAGAACTCAATACAGGGGTCTCCGATGGAATTTGCCCAAGGGGGGGGGGGCGACAGACCCGCCAAAGGGGGCGGTAGGGGGCGGCATTTTTTGGCGCCGGACTTCGGCCGGCACCGAAAAAATGCCTTGGTCCCCCCCCTTTGGTAGTTTTCTGAAGGTATCAGTCCTTTTGTGAGCGCTTAAACGGATATTTTACGGTTTTACGGTATACGGTTTTCCGGCTATTTTGGAGACGTATGGACTTCCGGCATTTAAGCTAAATGGGCAATGTTTATATGCTTGTTTATCCAGACAATATTAGGGGATAAGCCGGGCCTCACTGCAGGCCTAATGCTCTTATTTCCAGTTATTATTTCGGTTGAAAACCGGGATTTCGTGAGAAGCGTTGGGGGGTATGGAAAAAGTGCAACTTAACATGCCGGTTGCCAAGCAGAAAACGGTTGGTTTTAAGTAGTGACTTTCCTGACTTCGAGCTCCGTGAGCCAGGCAGGTCTAGTCGGATTAGCCAGACTTCTGCGCTTCAGACTTACTCACATGGAGAAAAGCTGTGCATCGTAAGATTGTTTTGACCTTGAAGCGCGGCCTTAACGGGCTCTAAGCTCCATTATTGCCTGCTTTTCCCTTACGGTCTGGAGCGTGTAGGAGTAGCGGACCTGCTATCGCAATTAATTACAAGGGATTAACGCAGCCCAAGAAACCGATGAACCAAGCCGAGACCGTCCCCGGGAATCCAGCGTTGGCAAGCAAGAGACCATGAATTTCCATGCACTTTCGCCGGTGCTTTGTTTACAGGCGCAAGTCTAGACGGTTCGCGGGGATGTCGGACGCATTCATGTCCATCAAAAATGCACCCAGAAGATGTCGTATGCTTCGGTGCAACTTGATCTTTCACCTTGCACCTGATTAATCCGGCGCAGGTTACGCAACCTATACCTATTTGTTGTTTTGGCCGACAAAAAAATGCCACAAAAGCACACTGCTCTCCTCGCAGCGCTTAATCCGCTGCTGGACATGTGAGCCGATTGTAGCGGATGTTATGGCACACCACGCACAACGGGAATATCTGGAAAACCCAAGATATTGGTTATGTCCGACTGACATTGAAAGCCAAAACTGGCACCAGTGCGATGACGTAGGTAACTATGCGGCTAATAGACATCCGATAAGAGTATCATCAAGACAAGGCGTGCAACCGACGTGGAGTGCATGTCATGCTTTCTTTCGAAAGCCAGCCGATTTCCGGTAGACGGAGGATGTGCGTAGGCACACTGGAACGTACCTGCTCTCCGGACTGGTTGATCAAAGTACAAATGCGTCGTAACCGTTAGATAAACATGTTACACAAGTAGCACCGGAAAGCACTAGTAGAGTACATGGTGGATTTTGGTTAGTTAGGTTAGGTAATATAAGCTAGGTCGGCTAGTATAGATTTGCCAGCTCTCCCCATCTACGAAGGATGTACTACCGAATGTGCTGCTTCACCGGCGAAACCGCCATTTTCTTTGTTCTGGAACGCAGAATACTCGACAACACACATTTTTGTCACGATACACACACATTCTCGGATTTGTATTTTGAAGTATTCACTGCTCGCGGTCGCAGGAACGTGACTATTCTGTGATTAATCCATGATTAAGCGCTTGTTCACAGCAACACCTGCACTAATAAGGGGCCGTCCAGAAATTGTGTAATCATTACGTCGCCCTTTTTTTACCCCTCCGTCCTCCCCCCCCCCCACTGGGTGTAATCAATTTTCGCACTGAATTCCGCGGAGGTCCGATACCCTCGCTCCCTCCGGTAATGATTACATAATTTCTGGACGCTTCCTAATGTTTTATCTTTGAAAGCGGATTTAAAAATCAAACGAGGCTAACGAAAGAACAGGATCTCTAACTGCATAATGGGACAAGTGGCACTGATGAGCAAGCGTCTGGACCGCCGGTGGAAGGACAGAGGTGCATTGGATCAAAGCGCAAAGTGCACGGCTAAATAATGCCTCAATAAGGCTTCTCAGCATTATCGTTGACCCACCTGTGCACCGTATGACTGGGGTGCAATCGTACTTGAAACTTTCAAAACCGTCACAGGGATGTCGCACTGACCAACGGCCGAAAGCCTTGGGGCCTAGCTTACTTGCAGCCACCGTCTAAGGCTGATAGCAAGAATTGTCCCCTTGGCTCGCCTGGAATCGCGGGGAGATTCTTTCTCCTCGGCGAGAGTGTCCCAGATCGGTCGCTGAAGTGTTATTCTCGTAGTAAGCATGCACATTTCGGATTCACCGGTTCGGTGATGTTAGTCTGCTGGGGAAAGCAGTGTCTGTGCCACTGTGCCACTGTTAAGTCAAATTCCTAGTATGGTTCGTATGCGCCGTTTAGGCTAATATCAAGAGTTGTCCCCTTGGCTCGCCTGGAATCGCGGGGAGATTCTTTCTCGTCGGAGAGAAGTGTCCCAGAACTGTCGCTGAAACATTATTATCGTAGTAAGCATGCATATTTCGGATTCACCGGTTCAGTGACGTTAGTCTGATGGGGAAATCCGTGCCGATGCCTTATCTGTGCCGCTGTAAAGTCAAATTCCTAGTATGGTTCGTATGCGCCATTTGCTGGGTACTATCATCTTAAGGGGGGGGGATTCGATATAGGGGGGGGGGGGGCAAATTCTCGTTTCTCAGATAAAGGGGGGCTGTCTTTCTTAAGAAAAATTTGTTTGTTGTAAAATCAGTAAAAACCACCATAGAAAAGGCGCATGACCCCCTTTACTCAGATTGTTCAAAACATGTGCCCTCTTTAAGTTTTCGCCCCCCCCCATATCGAATGCCCCCCTATAGGATAATAGTACCCATTTGCTGTCTGGTACAAGTCAACCACGCAATCGCTACTTCCTCCGAGCGGCACTTGTGCAAGTAACATGCACTACAATCTTGCGTACCAGAATTGCTAGGACACGACGATTACGAAACAAAGTTCGCGACAAGCGCCAGACACTTCTACGCACGAACCTTTTGAGATGAACAGCTTAAAGAAGGAAGAAAAGCGGCGGCCTTCCCTACCCATCCTTCGTCCTGTATGTGAGCTGCGTAACAGAAGTTATGCGATCGTCACAATGCCTCACTTGAGGCAGCCTACAAGTCCTAACTACTGGACGCTGTGTCTATGCATTGCAAACATGCAAAACATGCTCATTAGCTCCTGGTCTGTGGCGTGTGTTGCGAGAGCGCTTAGCTTGACAAAAAATGGGGAGCTTAAGGCTTCGCTGTTGCTTCTTCGTTTCAGTCATTTCGCACTCGGCGCTGAGAGCTTTCTCCTCCTTTTGAGTGGGTTAAAACTTTCAGTAACGGAATGTGTTCTACTGCTCTTTCGAGTGGATGCTTATCGGTGTTTTCGTCCGTGCTCAGTCACTGACTCATTGAAACAGCGCCGTCTGGGAAGCGGACTACAGGTTGCATACTTCTGGATCTCCGCATCTCCTGGATCGAGTGCGCTTATCTTCAAAAATGTTTGATGATTTGCAGTTACATGTCCACTTCAGTTCATCTTCCATTTGCGTAAGCGAAAATCTACACCAAGTGGGATGGAAGCTTCCGGTACGGAATGTGTCGTACTGCTTCTTCAAGTGGTGGCTCATCCGTGTTGTTACCCTTCCGAAGTCGCAAAAACATAGCGTATTCTGCGTAGTCTTCCGTCTTTATGCTGGCTATGCACTAATGGATCTCCGAGTTGTAGCGATTTCTGGTGGCATAAAGCTACGTGCGCACATGTATGTACTTTTACGCAGGAACTTTCTGAAACATTTGTGCGTAGCGTACTCGCGAAACGGATAACTTTCGCCGCGAACATAG
>JNEY01001072.1:0-26589 GCA_020875895.1 Aphelenchus avenae
TCCGTCAATCCCAGGCTGGTCGGGACCGTATAACCCATATAGTTAAGGTCCGAACCGTGACATCCCGTTTCAGTTTAGGTCCGCCGTACAAGGCAACCCCAACACGTGCAAGTACGCCCCGGTGAAGTCCGGCAGATACGAGTCAGTTGCGATCCGTACAAGCCTGCCCGATCCGTATAAGCCCGGTCCAGTCAGATCCGATTCATACGGGCTCTCACCGAATGTGTCCGCACTGAATTTGTCACATATTGAATACGCCGTAATAAATATGTGCGTATTCATTAACCACGTACTGAATACCGTATTTCGAACACGAGGGGGCCCGGAGGGCCCCCATTCCGCTAGTGATGAATGTCCCAGCACCGCACAGAAGTACGCTTTCTTATCTACGCACAGCCCTACCGCCAGAGCTTAAAATGGAGCACCCATAAAGGTGTCATTCTCGAAACAACATCATTCAAACGGTGCGAAAACCAAATCCAAAGCAGTAAGGCATCCGACTGACGCAATCCAGACAAAGATATGGGTACTTCACGGCGGACGTCGAGAACAATAGCCGTCTACTCGACGTGGTCTAGTGTCATTTTATATGCTTCTCGAGTGCGCCGCGCCGCAGCATTGCTCGCCATCGGCACGCATTCCGGTGCCGAGCTCATATCCGCCGCGCTTGAGTAATGAGGTGCCGACGCCGTCGCGACGGGCCCGTTTGTTTGCACTGGATCAGCGGCTGGCGGCGAAAACGAAAAGCCGACGATAGGTTGCAAATGAGTAGACAAATAAACGATGTCGGTACTTCACGATAGACATAAACTAGCGGCTCGGGCGCGCTTCGCGCGGCCAGCGCCGCTAGGGACAGTTCAGAAATTGCTTCGTCATAATCCTTCCTTTTTATATCCCTCCCACAAAAAAACACTTCTGAACTGGCATGTAACGCAAAATATCTGGGTGGACCACTCCTTCGATCGTGCGTGATCGTGACGCAAATTTCTGGATCTCACCTAGAGAGGCAAAAACGCTTGAAACTTCCTCATATCGGCATGATTGTGTCCCCCGTGGGCTCCTCAAATTATACACATGATAATAATGGTCATGTTATTTCTGAATCTCTAATAAACCTCTAGGCCTTCCTGTATTTATATCTCCTCTTTATACGCTAATCGTGCACACTATATGGGGCTCGCCATAGCGTGTAAGCAAAAGACCCTCTGAATTTCCATGTATAGGGAAAATGATTCCCCATGCAAAAAGGACGTTATTATCGGGTTCGTCATGCATGTAAGCCCGCAAATGTCCGAATATACCAACCTTTCTCTTCTAACCCACTGTGGAGTGCATGCGGTAGCGGGCTCGCTATTCGATGGTAGCGTAAATATTGACGGCCTGTAAAGTTTTCAGGCATGTCAAATCAAGGTGGAACTTTTGTATGTTGCTTTTATGGGACCTTTCATGGGTTATCGCATGGTATCAGACGCGACCGTGCAACGAAACCTTTTGTGGGACAAACATAGACAGGCTCCTTAGTTACAAGGTTCTCACCTAAAGAGCAATGACTTGGTGAGTCAAATTAATCGTGATGAATCAGATTGACCAGTAATGACACAGCGAGCGGTCCTCCGACTGTGTTTCCCTGTCTGAATAATGATGACTCAGTACATTAAAGGTTCTTGTTCAAAGAGCCGTGGGCGCCGAACTGCAAAGATAGAGATGGACTAAAGAGCTTCGTGTTGTTGAGACCCACAAAGGGCTGAGGAGCGGTCGGCGGGTTGCAGTCTAGATCCGATCAGCAGCCTTTTTGTTGTTTCAGGTTCCTTGGAATCTACAGGTATTCATCCCCGCGTTGCGAATCCTTAGCACCTTATTTCAGACGGCATGACTACGAAATAATACTGGGGCGTGATTCATCCAGCACTGTTTGGATTTACTTCATTCGTCACCTTCTGAGCCATTCCTCGAAGCCCCAGCATCGTAATGCGGAATGTATGATGTATGAGTATCCGACAAGGACGAGTGGCTCGGGCAGGTTTACACTAGCTTAACCTTTGAAATGCCCTGTGTGCCCGTCACTATAAGCTCCCTTCACCGTGTCAGGGCGATTCGTGGAGTACGTGTGATCCGAGAAGGTCGAGTGGGCCGTGGGGGTACTTACCAAGTACCGAGTGTTTATGATTAAGACGACCGTAAACAACTTTGCTGACCTTGATTGCGTACAGGAGATAGAAGATGCACCGACAGAGGGGTGGGGGGGGGTCAAAATTCAAACCACGGCCGAGACACAGGTCTCGTTTTTTATACCAAGACGAGGCTGAGACCACCAAAAATGGCCCGAGATGTTCGGTTTTCCAAGACCGAGGCCCGGTCTCGGTTCGAGCCAGCACCGAACGTACACAGCTGTGAAATAACAAGACGAGAGAACATTTTCTCTGGATGCTGGGCACTTTTGCTAGTATTGGTAGTCTCAAGAAACCCTGTCTGACCCCCCCCCCCCTTCCACCCGTCCCGGTTGTCCTTCGCGTGATCAGGTGTGATCACAAGGCATCCACCCGACCCGACCAGCACCTCATACCTTCTGGGCGCAGCCATACGAAGCATTCTATACGCGGTAGTGCGCATGAATGGCCACTTTGTTGCTACAAGGAAACAATCAACGAATACTGCACAAAGTACACAACAATCGATCTGATGGAATCAAGGCCTCCGTGAATTCCTTCTCTGGCGTCGCTTATGCGGGCACGGAAGTGCAGTGAAGTAGCATAACGGGTGCTTGCGAACGCGTCGGTCGCCTCTGGTGATGTAGCGAACTGACGGCGTGGCAGCCGTTGTGGAAACAGAGTAGGCATTGTGTGGGATATTGCGCCGAACATAACGATGCTTCGTCTCGCGGTCCAGTGTGTCCACCGAGTAAGGTCTTCGGAGCGACAGCGCGGCGTTCTTAGCGATGATCTAAAGGAAACGTACTCGGGTGGGCACAGTGGCGTAAATTGGGGGGATGCGCGGGTGCTGCGCACCCCCCTCGACGGGCCGAAGTCCCGGCGAGGGGTAAGTGGGGGACCAAGGCAAAATACATTTTCAACGCAACTTTACCAAGGAAGCCTAAAGACCTCGTTGGCGGCGCCTGCGGCGGGCGTATTTAGGCGAAATGCTTGATATTTTGGACTGAAAAACCATTGAGGCCTTGAATTTTTTAAGAACTTTATCCCAAAAAGGCCCAAAAACTGTTTTTGGCCGCGCCTGCGGCGGGCTATATTGGGTATAAACACGCCAAAATGAGTATTAAAAACCGCTACAGGGAAAAAAGGGAGACATGGAAAACTGCCAAAGGGTGGACCAAGGCATATTTTCGGCGCCGGCCTCCGGCCGGCGCCGAAAAAGTAGGTAAGGGTCCCCCTTACCCAGGTCCCAGGGTCCGGTAAGGCGCACCCCCCGCCCCCCTGACCGGGTCCAATTTTACGCCACTGGGTGGGCACAGAGAGAACATGTCGACACGGTGTATTTCCAAGTACGTAACGTAGGTCCAAAGAAAACTTCTTGACTAATATCGATAGTCTAGAAGCACCATTTTAATGGACACTTTTCTACGCGTTTTCCTCCGTACTCCTTACCATTGGCGTCTGATTCGGCCCTACGCGGTCGGCACTGGATCGTTGTGTTTTGTCAACGGATGCGTCCTTAGAGTTCGTCTTCTCTGTGCCATAAACAGCCGTCGCAAGAACCGGAATGATCCACAGTAAACAAAGCTCACGCGCCATGTGACTGCAACGACGTCTTAGCTAAATTCGAAAAGTTACGCCGTTCAAAATTCGCGGACATTAAGCCGCGAGAACATGTGAATGATTAGATTTCCGCCAGTATCGCATTATATCGCACAGCAGGGGATTATCCCATGGAGGATTCCACCCCATATCAGGCTGATCCCTGTTGTGTAAGCGTCTAAGGAGGCTTTCTCCGAAGTAAGCAGCTCCGCCGCCATTAGACTTATCCCAATAGCGCAAGTTAGGAATGTGCTGATGCGGTGTAGGACCGGGAATCATATTGTTTTTCTCCGCTTTCTTTTCATGGTGTTGATGTCCTAATCGGAAAAAACAAGGTTAAGAGGATCGGCGATTCGGGCATTAGTAAGTGACCAGGCCTAACCAAGCCAAAGTGTTTCGACGAAGATCAAAAGACTGAGGCTCTATCAGATGTGAGCGTATATGGTAAGGGCCCAAAAACACATGCTGCTTCATCACTGACCTATGGCGAGGGACGATCCAAGAGCAGTCAAGAGAAAGACAACGAGTGAACTGAATCAAGAGACAAGGAGAAAATTCTGAGCAGGTACGAGAAGTTAACCGAGTGTATTTGCAACATTATACGCTAGAAAACTACCCTCTATCATCCGAATGACATCGGAGTTTTCGGGTCTATGATGTGAAGAAGGGGTTACGAGGTAATTGGTAGATCTAAACGAACCCGGATAGGTGTCGTCAGCTCTGCAGCGTGGGGGGGGGGGTATCCGGCCTCATCCGGGGGGGGGGACTGGCATTTAGGCCGATGGCGTCAGCAAGAAAAAACAGCTTTGGGCCGCTAAGGTCGCGTTCTAGATTATCTGTTTCCGATTCCTTGTCAGGGTACATCTTCAGCGGACTTCATCAGCGGCAAATCGGACCTATAGTCGGCTCGACGGTCAGACTCGTCAAAACAAATAAAGGGAGATTCGCACTTAGCGTTTTTGGCGTCAAAAGAATTGGGAAAGAACACCACCACTTCCCTGCAGCCGGGTCCGACCACGCGGGACGACTTCTGGGACAGCTTCCGCCAAATTCCGGTCTCCGAGCCCGATCTGATGGTTGAGTGCAGTACCTGGTTGCGCAAGTCTTGCCAGGATGAAGCTGGAGGACCTGTGTCCATACCCTTCCATCCTGGACTAGAGCATACCTTCAATTACATGCGTAAGTGTGCTGCAGGGCCTGGTTGCGACGCAAAAATTTTGTCTAGGAGTACCCGACGAAAACGAAGCGGCAAATCGATGTTATCTTTTAATAAGCCTATACTTTAAATCGCTAGTCGTCAAAGTACGCGGTGATTGTTTGCGCCAAACGGTTTATGACTTCCGCTGTGTACGACGATGCAGCCGTTATGAACACGATACGATTTGTGTAGGATCCGCTTGGTTGTTTCCCTTGCAAAACGGGGGTACCGTGGTTTTCCCTCACTCAAATGGAGATAAAACGAAAACATTTGCAGCTTTTGACATGTTCGCTTTTAAAGTAGCTATAAAATACGTTACTAGTACGGCACATTTGTAAGTGAGCACTACCTGCACGTAACGTCGCGAATTACATGCTTGGCATTGGAAATATCACGCTGATTTATATGCCCAGCGACGTATGCATAGGTTACTAATAACAATCGCGGGGTCAATACTTTTGTAAGTTCTCCGACAACGTCCCTCCTAAAAAGTTGTATTCCGTCAAACTTTTCAAAAACAATGCCACAGGCTTAGGCGTGCATAAAATGCACTCTCAAGCTTAATTGTTTCGAGAAAAAATAAACTAGCCGGTGAGGAAACCGTCACTACTTGAAAGTTTACGTTGTGTAGTAAAGAACGAACGTTTGCCGGTGCCGCAGAAAATTCTTCTTGACTTGTAAACAGCACCAAGAACGTTCGTCAACCCTTAACACTCTTGAGCACATCCTCATAATACATTTTTGTCCATCGTGTCGTCTAGTTCACTGTAGTCTAGCTGAACTCTAGAGCAGATGCCCTCAACGTCGTCCCTCAGAAAAGCGGATTTACAAATTGCAGTGCCCGTATGTACCGTAACGATTTTCTGAAGGCGCCAGAGAACGCCTAACGCGATCAGGCATTCGAGGACCAAAAGCCATAAGTTGCAGATGACGCAAGCGCAACGTCGGCCGCATTAAAGGATAGGAAGTTAAAGGGAACTTGCTCTTGCTCAAGTCTAGCACCATGTGCTTCTGTAGTAATACGTATGATCATTATTGCTTACATTCCTAAAAATTAAACATAAACTAGGCTGAGTTAAGACGAGCAGGCAGAAGCATCTCCCGAGGCCTATCTGTGCCTCGGACGAGGGAATGAGCATAGCAGGGAACGCTAGGATGGAACGCCGTAAGCATTCATTGATGGCCTTTGTCACTTTGCGAAATGAGGACGCATCAAGTCATACTAAGCGGAACATCTTCGCTGAGATAATCGCTAACCAGACAAGATGAGGATCCCCTTCGTCTTCCCATATCAACATGCAGCAGCTAATGGAAGCAGCGCTATCGAGCCCTTTTACAAATCCACAAAAGTGTGCTCGTCTTGTTGCAGAGCAATATCAAGCGCGACAACGGCCTGACAGCAATGATGTAGCGAAAACAAACTCCTCTGAATCCCTAAACCTTCGCCCAAACACTTTGTTTTGTGGATTCTGGGCGAAAACAGGTTTAGCGCAAAAGCACACATTAACCGGAATGATTCGGAAATAAGTCTGGCAAACCGGGCACAAACAAATCGCAAGATTTGTATCCATAATACGATACTTGATTTCCCCAAGCGCTGCAATACCCCTTGAATCGAAAACATGCACGCTAGCCTAAAGGGCGGACAAGGGACAATGGGGTCGGCTAAAGCGGGTATGCAGATTCCGTTGTCATAAGCAGTCGCTTCTTGTAGGTTAGGAGAGCGGTCGCCTCGGGTTCGGCTAAACGCAATGGTATCTCTTACAAATCGGAGGCTTTTGAATAAGCGGTGCCCTGAACGTCACTTCAGATATCCGACCAGACTTCGTCGCTGTCCAACCAAGCACAGCCTTAGACTCTAGGTTCAAAACCAGAGGTTCTATTAGGAGATGGGACGGGTCTGTTCGGAGTGGCGTTTACTAGAGAAAAACGTAGGTCACTTCTAGGTAGTTCCAACAGTGTATGAGAGTAAACAAGGAAACGCAAAACCAGTCCGCGAACGAGGCGCGGTTGTGCCGGACGAAGTTTCGGTTGAGTGGAGTTGCGTCGATTTGCCTATCAGGAGCTGAGAGCCTTGCGACTGAATTATCTTCCAGCCTTTTATCCAAGCTGACTCTTATCGAGCCCGGCATGGAGAAATTAAAAAAAGACAGTACGCTTCAGACATCTGAGTGTACGTGCCGAATGAACCGCGCCAAAACCTGGAATCCATTAGACGAGTAATCGACCGGCCGATCATGCGCTTTAGAACGGACCGGCGGCAGCTTAATGTTCTCTGGATACTCGAAAGCCACTTAAATGCGAAGACGCTACGCAGTTCGCAAAGCCCCACTTCTCGGATTCAAAATATTTGCGCCAGGCGTTTCCGGAGTCCGTTGCGTCTGCCGGAATCGGAGATCGCGCCTTCTACGTGCAACGCTAAGCCGAGCGTACTCTGGTACATTGTCGTTTGTTCAGGACACGGAGGTCGGTCGAGTAGACGACGAGTGCGGAGCCATTAGGTCCAGCGAGTAATAGTGGTCTAACTAGGTGTAACTACAACGAATGTATTAAAGGATTTCGATCCTGGATTTCGCTATTTCGCTGTAGTTCTGGGATACTTGACCGCTACGTCTGAAGTATTCTAACCGTCATTATGGGACCTTGAATTATGGGTAGGCAGCCATGCTTGAGCGGTTAATGAGAAGGAAATGCGCATGGATGCGTGGCTCATCGTAGACACACAGAGATCATCTTTTGAAATTTCGTGACCGGTTTCAAAGGGAAAGTAGGCAGTATCGCTGTTCGCAGAAAACGTAAGTAAGTCTACTTCGGGAAGGACTCCAAGGACTTCGGCGAAATGGCCATTGCCCAGAATATCGAAATCCGCTCGGGAACGCAGAGCCAGTTGCCCGCGAAAAGAGCAAGAGAGCAACGTCTGCCAAGCAGGCGTTTGTTTACCGCCCTAATTGGGCAGTACACCGAAAAAGTTAGCGCTCTGCGATCTCTAGCGTCATTTTCCCATAAAGTAGTTCCTTAATCCGGGAATGGATGATCTTGTAGAGCTTCGTCGTTCCGCGTTTCTGATAAAATAGCCGACCGAAGCCATAGAACTGTGCCCCGCGGACTAATCATCAGAGTTTCACTTTACCAGCAAGGACCTTAGGCACTAGATCGTGTGAAATTGTACTGAAGCCCGCCGACTAGCGTATAAACCGTCACTGACAGTATAATTCGCGACGGATATACACAGAAGCTTTCCGGGAATCACTGCACGGATGTCTTCAAGGGCTTCAGTTGTTATCTTAATCTAACGGATTTGAGTCGGATTCACTCACAGTCCGTAACGTCTGTCCCGGAAAGGACGTCGAGGTAAGGCTACGACTTGCCGCTTTTCTGCAAAATAGCCCACCGAAACGTCGTACCTAATCATGCCTCGAAGAAACCAGCCATACCAGCCATCAACAGTACCCCGGAAAACTTTGTGCATTAGTTCTTGCGAATTGTGGTGAAGCCCTCGGAGAAAGCACATAATCCAACCCATTGGCTGACTAATCTTTAACCGCTGGACATGGAAACTTTCCGGGTAGAGTTTCTAGCTGGCATGATTTCTCTTCGACGATCTACGAATGCGTAGGAAAGACGCAAGTAGGCAATAAAGACCGCGCGAACGATAGGTAAGGAAAAATGTCGAGAAAAGTCCGAATCTCTATCGACCTAGATAAGTTCAAGAGACCGTTAGCGACCTATCACACGAAGGATCTTCCTAACAAGACGGCCGTTTTCACCATTAGTTAAGCAGCCGAGGGATAGCTGCCTAAAACTGCCCAAAGTCCCTCATACTCGTCATTGGACCGTCGTTAGGGTGATGCTCCCTTGCTTCCCCGTATAAATCATCATCCCCATTGTGATGATGCAATTTTTGGACGTCCTCACACAAGTCAAAGAGACAATTCAATAACGTTTCCTTTTTTATGAGCCAAACGCGCTCAGTGTAACACATGGTAAAGACGAACTTGTCCATCGGAAAGTGTCAGCCAATATATTTTCTTCAGGTTTTACGGGGCTTGACGCAGAAGGAAGGGCCTTCATTGTAGGGTTTCGGCTGCTCGCCGCTACCGTCGCGGTTGCTGCATGTGACGTAGTCTTGCGTCTATTCATCGACGAGACGGCATCCGTTTCCTAGGCAAATTGGGCACATTATCGCTGAAGGGTAGTGTAGGTACCAAAAGCCGCGGGAAGGGTATCGCGGCTTTTGGTAATGAAACTAACTTAAAAAATCTAATTTTTCAAGGGGGTTTCCGGGGGAAAGTGAACCTAAATTTTCAGGGGACTCTTTCCGTCCGACTAACCACTGAAACCATCAGACAGTCGTTAAACGCCCTCCGAATGCCTTCTTATTGCATAAGAAACCGGGATCCATCCAAAAATTAGAACATCAAAATCCTTCTCGACCGAAACCAAAGAGTGGACCTTTCGGTTCGAAATTTTTCGTTCAAATTCTTTATCTGGACGGTCAGTCTATTGATACGAAGAAAAATCAATGAAGGCGTACTCAAAGTACACTACAGTGGATCGGGTAGAATCATGGCCTCGGTAGATTCCTTCTTTGGCGTCGCTTGTGCTGGCACGGAATAGCGGTGAAGTAGCATAACGGGTGCTTGCGAACGCGTCGGTCGCCTCTCGTGATATAGCGTACAGTCGGGTTTGCAGCCGTGGTAGGAGCAAGGAAGTTATTGAGCGGAACGTTGCGACGTCTATTCCGGTTCTTCCTGTTGCGGCCAAAGCTGTATGTGGATTGAGGTAGCACTGACTTCATTGCACCTTTGGCGACGATCTTAACCAACGCCTTTGTCGATTAGTGAGAGGTCCTCGGTTTGGTCCATGTTTATATAATAAAACTTGATAATGAGGAGGTCTCCATAAACTGCGACTTCCGGGGAACGTCCTTGGAGTGGGTAAGTATTAGCATGGACTTAGGTTAATCCGCTATTATTATGCTGTAAGATTATGCAGGTCGCCAACGTAGCCGTTGCCTGGGCTCTCCTGATCCGCCACGTATCCGAAAATACCGTACGGAGCGAATGGAGTAGGACAATGTAGACAGAGTACGATACAGCTACGATTTCCGATATTTAATACATACCGGCCCGGTACGCCTTAGGGGGATGTAGTAGGGTACTTCTGCCGACTGTCTATCGTTAGCCGTCTTCGCGCTTTCCTTCCCACTTCTTACCATCTGCGTTAGGGCCGGCCCCACGCGGTTGGTATTCGATCGTCGTGTAGTGTCGACGGGTGCATCCAAAGAGCTCGCCACCTCGGTGCCATAAACAGCCGTGGCAAGGACCGGAAAGAACGACAACACACAGAGCTGACGCACCATGTGACTTCAAAGACTTTGCTAAATTCAAAAAATTATTATCGTCACTATTCGCAGGAATTAAGCGGCGAGAACATGTGAATGACTAGACTCCCGCCAACAGCGCATTATATTTTCACCGCGAGGGATTAACCTAGGGAGGATTCCCCGCCGCATTGAGTTGATCCCCTTGTTGGAGCGTCTCAGGAGGCTTTCTCTGAAATGAGCAGCGCACGCTGCCGTAAGGCTTATCCCAATAAGCACGCATTAGGATCGTAGCGGCGCGATGGACTGTCCGGAAGTAATCGTATTTTTCCCCGCTTTTTCCGATCTATTGATGTCATTCGAAGAAAAGACAAGAAAAAACGGGTTATGAGTATAGCCAGGCTACCGCGATTCGACGAAGAGCAAAAGACCGAGGCTCTGACAGAGATGTTACTACATGAAGGAGTCGCTTTTGGCAAAGACCCAAGCAATAGGTAGACGCCAGTCTACGAGGTTTCTCAAAGCAGTTGGGAACAAGTCAAGAGAACTAAATCAAGATCCTAAAGAGGTTGAAAGCGGATTCAGAAGCGCGTTACGCCTCATGTACCGTAACGGCATTTCGAGGACGCCCGAGAACGCCTAACGCCACAAACAGTTGAAGACCAAAAGCCACGAGCGGTAGGCGTCTCGAAAGCGTGTAGGTCCTGCCCCGGGCATCCTTAGACAGTTCTCATTTTGTGCCTGACTTTCGAATCCGCATTTTTCTTGCAGGCTTCTAAGAAAAAGCTGACCGTTTATTTGAATCCTATCCTTCCGGACGAAACGACGTAACCTTCCATCGATGACGCTCGCCACTTTGCAAAATGATGAAGCGTCAAGGGATACTAAGCGGAGCATCTTCGTCGCCACAATCGCTAATCGCTAACCATACAAGATGAAGATCCCCCTGCGTTCCACTCACGTGGATGCCACAGCTAGCGGAAGCGTGATATCGTCGCTAGTTCATATCGACAACCCTATGAAAGATTGGGGGCAACCTACATATGTCCACGCGGTTTCTAGTGTCCGAATTCTGCTGGGCTATCACGGAACTGAATGCAGGACCTCGTGCGCGAGACGGGATCCGCTGAGATCAGTCGGAGCAATGGGAAGGGGAGGAAGAGGAACGTATCGAGACCATCAATGCGGTGTTAGCACACAGACAATCCGGAACTTGGATAGGAAAGCGCGACCCGGCCAACAAGCCGCAGCGTGGCTCCATACCAAAAACCATGTCTCTACTGCGATGCGCCAATCCGAAGCCACAAATAGTCCCAGGGTAGAAGCTATCCGGAGCTACCTTTGTCAAGTGTGCTCAAATCTAAAAAAGCGAAAACACGTTTTCCCAAGCCCCTTTCCTATCTGCTCGATTACAGTTTGTTTTGAGGATTCCGGGCGAAAACAGGTTTAGCGAAAAAGACCGTATTAGCCTGAATGATACGAAATAAGTCTTGGCAAACCGGAGGAAGATAAGCCGCGTGGTTTGTACCCACAATACGATGCTTGATTTCCGCAAGCGCCACAATGCTGTGCATCTTTAATATGCTGGCTTAGCCTTAACGTTCGTACAAGTGAACCGAGTAGCGCAATCAATGGAACAAAATGGAATAATTGGGCCAATTATCTCAATTTATGTCCCCAAATTGGTACATTTCGGAGAATACGACTGTTGCTAGGTGTATCAACATGGACTGCGATAAAGACTATGTACTCCATCATATGCCGTTGAATTCGTACCGACTGGATACTGTTAGGTGTAAACGTCATTAGCCCCTCTCCAAACTGGCACACAGGGGAGCTCGAGAAAAGTGGAGCCCAGTGGCGTACCGAGGATCCGATTTTAGGGGGGGAGGCTTACCATGTTTTTCGTGCGGCGACCTTCGGCCGCCGCGAACGTAGGGTCCCCGTTTGCTACTTTTCCTGCCCCCACTGTCGGTACGCCGCTGGTGGAGCCCAATCAAGGGTGTGAGTCCGAACTATGACAGACGGCCTCGAATGCATGAAGATCCAGTGGGCTGAGAACGGTCCGATGGAAGAACTTTCAGGTGCCTTTTAACTAAGCCTGCTCTTGTAGTGTGCGACTGGACTTAAATCCAAGAAAGACAATATCCTCGAGACATTCTGAATGTACGCGTCCGTTCCAAACCAGAATCCATTAGACGAGTAATCGACCGGCCGATCATGCGCGTAGGTCGTTTTGGCGGAACGGAAGAGTAGGACCGACCGGCGGCAGCTTAAAGTTCTCTGAATACTCGAAAGTCACTTAATGCGAAGACGCTACGCAGTCCGCAAATCCCCACTTCTCGGACTCTCAAATTTTTTATGCCAGGTGTTTCCGGAGTCCGTTGCGTCTTCCGGAGCCGGAGATCGCGCCTTCTACGTGCAAGCCTAAGCCGAGCGTACTCTGGTACGTTGGCGTTTGTTAGAAGACTGAGGTCGGTCGAGTAGACGACGAGTGCGGAGTCATCGGATCCATAGAGTCATAGTGGTCTAACTAGGTGTAACTACAAGCAATGTATTAATGGAATTGGAACACCGTGGCTTTCACTGTAGTTTTGGGTTACTTGACCGCTACACATGAACCGTTATAGCCGTCAATATGGGGGCTTGAATTATGGGTAGACACTTCTAGCTGAGATGATTTATAACTAATAGGAAGGACATATGGAAGGAACGGTGGCTCATCATTGGCACAAAGAGCCCATCGTTTGAAGCTTCGTGGCCTGCACGAAAGAAAAAATAGCATCCCTGTTTGCAGAAAACGTAAGTAAGCCTATAAGGACTTCTGGGGAATGGTCGATGCCCACAGTATTGCAATCTGCTCCCAAAGACAAACCCAGCTTCTCATAAAAAAAGGAGCAAAAGGGAAACGTCTGCTAAGCAGTTGCTTACCGTCTTAATTGGGCAGTACACCGAAAAAGTTAGCTCTCCGCGATCTCTAGCGTCATTTTCCTGTAAAGGAGCGACCTTAATCCGGGAAAGGATGGCCTAGGAGGGCTTCGATGTTCCGCGTTTCTGCACAAATAGCCGACCGTAGCCACGGGACGTTACCCCGCGGAAACCGAACATCAAGGGTACCACTCTACCAGCAAGGACGTTAAGTCGAGTGAAATTGTACTGAAGCCTGTCGAGTAGCGTATGAGCCGTCACCGACAGTATAATTCGCAATGGCTGAACATGGAAGCTTTCGGCGAATCCTGAACGGATGTGTTCAAGGGTTTCACTTGTTGACTTAAGCTAACACGTCGGGTTTTACGATCAATTGTCTCATTAGCACAAAAACTGCACAGGCGACGCCTATGGCGGGCTGCTTAGGTCAAACCAGGGTTGGGCGGGATTTATTCCGGGACCGGCACCGGGACTTACCAAATTTTGAAACCGGGACTAGAGTTCAGAAAATATGCTAGAAGCTGTCAAATGGGCAAAAATCAGGCTCAGAAAAATACCAAAGACAGCGCAGAAGCGTGCAACATACTGGTCCAAATTGCGTCAGACAAAGAAGGACATACTGGATACGATTAGGAAGATGCATGCACCGTGCCAACTCTTGAGAATGCATGCATACGCTAATGCGTGCCAAGTGGTACAGCATCCAGAAGCACGCATGCGTGTAGCCGTTCGTACCGAGCGGAATTACATGCAGAAGTACGCCACGTGCAAAGCATAAACGTTATTTCGTTCAACAATGTGCGCAGGTAGCATGCATATGATAAACGTAATCGAACAACAACGAAGGAAAAGCGCTCAAAATGCCGCGATTCCAACGGCTTCGGGAGGCTCAGGAGTCCGCATTAGGTCCGCATAGATGTCGTGCACAAAGCATCTTTTCGCCCTGGTGGCCATTGGCTAAGCACCTCGAGAAACAGCTGCCTACGTTTTCGCTATTCATGTCGGTTTAAACAGCTAAACATGTAACAAATCCTAGAGAGCGGGTCTCAGCGAGACGTCGCTACGATTCAGCGGTAACCAACAAGCTATTAAGGGGTCACCGAGCGCAATCCGTAAAAGTAACCCTATCATCCGCTGAGCTTTGATGCCGACGCGACAGCATTGTGACGGGCCTAATAGTAAGGAACTGTCAGGTGGTATTATAGCGCTTCGCTTAAAAATGTCGTTTTTAGCATCGCAAAAATTTTTCCCTCTTTCTTAGTGCCTTAGACCACTAACACAAGATTAGATGCAATTCACACTCAATTTTTTTATAAATAAACGCATGGTATGGACAGTTGCGACAATCGTGGAAATTTGAGCTTGCTTCTCTTTAAGATTCGTTGGGCGATCCGAGGCTTGAGCGGATGGGTTGGCCTTCGTTGTAGGGCTCCGGCTCTTTGCCGCAACGGTTGCAGTTGCTGCACATGGCGTAGTCTTGCGTCTCTTCGTCAATAAGACGCTACACGTCTTCTTCTCTGGCGTCGCTTATGCGGGCACGGAAGTGCGGTGAAGTAGCACAGCGGGTGCTTACGAACGCGTCGGTCGCCTCTCGCGATATAGCGAACAGACGATGTGACAGCGGTGGTCGGAGCAAAGAAGCTATTACGCGGGACGCCGCGACGACTGTATGTCGATTGAGGTATTCGCACTGACTTCGTTGCATCTTTGGCGACGATCTAAACATCATCTGTCGATTCATAACGAGAGGTCCTAGTTCCGGTCCACGTTTCTTATAATAAAACGTGGTATACAAAACGTGGTAAGAAGGAGTCCCCACACATCGCGACTTCTGGAGAACGTTCTTGGAGTGGGTAAGCTTTAGCATGGGCGTGTGTATAGTCCGCTACCTGGACGCTGCAAAACTAATTTTTCGAGATATCTAGTAGAACGGTACCCGTTGGGGGCGAGGGGGGAGGGGGTGACGATCATTAGCCTTCTACGCGCTTTCCTTTCCACTCCTTACCATCTGCGTTAGGGTCGGCAACAAGTGGTTGGTACTGGGTCGTCGCGTAGTGTCGACGGGTGGGTCCAAAGTGTTCGACTCATCGGTGCCATAGACAGCCGTAGCAAGGACCGGAAAGAGCCACAACAAACAGAGCTGACGCGCCATGTGACTTTAACGACGACTACAGCTAAACGAGCTGAACTGAAAAATTATTAGCGTCATTCTTCACTGGTATTTAGCGATCAGCACTGAGAACATGTGAATGATTAGACTCTCGCCAACCGCGCATTATATCTCACAGGGAGGGACTAATCCAGGGAGGATTCCTCTCCATATTGGGATGATCCTCCTTGTCAGAGCGTCTCAGGAGGCTCTCTCTGAAATGAGCAGCTCACGCCGCCGTAAGGCTTATCCCAATAAGCACTCGTTAAGACCGTAGCGGAGCGGCGAACGTCCGGAAGTAATCGTATTTTTCACTGTTTTTTTAGCGTTTTTGATGTCATTCGCAGAAAAGGCAAGAAAAAAGGGTATCTGTCCCTGGCAAGCAACCGTGATTTGGCGAAGAGCAAAAGACTGAATCACTGCCAGACGCCGTGTACATGTATGAGTAATTGGTGGCACAGCCCCAATACGCGTCAATGAAGTTAGGGAAAAAGCAGTTGAGAACAACTGAATTGAAGTTAATCATGACCTGAAAGACGCTAGTACTGGCAACTTCTTGGCACCCGTGTTGCAACATTGTGCGTCACGGCAGTGCCCGACGACACGCCGAAAGCGCTCGTTAGGACCGTAACGGATCGTGAACTGTCCGGAAGTAAACGGTTTTCTTTCCTCGCATTTCTGAGGGCTCTAACGTCTTTCACAGAAAAGGCATGAAAAAAGGACCAGAGATTCCACCTGCTATAGGTAAGTCAATTGGAATCGGCAGAGCGTAAGATGTTTTGACTGTTATGCGGACGTGAAGCAGGATTCTTCCTAGTTTAGCAACAAGAAGGTGAGAGCGGGCCGACCGAGCCTAGCCGAGTAAGCCGGTGCCTTTTTTTAACTGTTGACAAATTTTCAACAGTTTTTTGCAAAAATCAGCAAAAATTTTTTGTCGGCGCAGGCTGCAGGTTGTTTTGCGTGCGGTACGGCGCAATTTAACCCTGCCGTTACGCTTTCCGTTCCCTGCTGGCCATCCCCGCTCGTACCGTTTGCCGTTCTGTGGTGACCTTCCCTCCACCGAGCCGTTTTGTTTTTAACAGTACAAGGGCGCGGCACGACGAAGCAAACCAGGCGCAATATACCTGCATCAAAAAGCGAGTCCCTGCTATTAAGACATCTACGGCATGCTGAAGTGAATGAACACGCGCTGATACCGCTTAAAATTCCCGACTTGCCATCAGCATCAACGTAAAACCCATAAGGCTTCATCAGCCGCATTCTCACAAACACATGGTTTTCGATTAGTATTCACCCTTCATTGTAGTCTAGCTGAACTCTCGAGAAGATGAGCGCAACGTCGCCCCTCAGAAAAGCGGATTTAGAAACTGCGTGGCCTCCGACATACCGCAATGCATTCCTCGGACGCCAGAGAACGCCAAACGCGATGAAGCTGCTGAGGACCATAAGCCATATGCTGCGGTGAAGAGAAGCGCCCGCGCTGCTCATTTTCTTCAACAGAATGGTGCGGCGTCGTTGGCAGGGCTGGGCTTCGAATAAACTTGCCAACGACACCGCGTGCCGTGAACCCGAGCAGTGACCACGGCACGGCTTAACACGGCTTTTTGCATGTTTGTCTAAAAACACGTATCAATCGTGCCTAGCAACAGTAATATCAAGATATAGTAAAATCCTTTTAGACTACCTTTATCAGCAAATTTACGGTGCGAGACATTCTTTATGTCAGCCCGGCGTTCACATAATCACTAGCGACAGTAAAACCGCAGCGCGGCCAGGCGCCGCCTGAACAAACTTTCATTATAATTTCCGAATACCGCCTAAATTTCGTGAGTGTGTCCTGCGCCTAGCCTGAGAATCGGAGGAATCGGCCATACTGGACAATTCCGAGTGCCGTCTAGGCCTAATTGCTGGTCTGCTGATCCGATCAGTGCACTTCTAACCTACTACCAGGGGCGTAGCGGGGGGGGGGGCAAGGGTAAGGGGGGACCCCTTACCTATTTTTTCGGTTTAAACATTTTGGGTTCAACAAGAAAGTGTAAATGAAAATTCGACACCGGCTTCAGAATATACGCTGTTCTGAGGGTTTCTAAGAGCACTCTAGCCCGCCGTAGGCGCCGCCAGAGCGGTTTTAAAGCTTATTTGGCAAAGTTCGGTTGAAATTTTAATGCATTTTTGGGTTAGCAAGGCGTGTGCTTTGCTAACCCAAACACAAATCGATCCTACAGCTAATGGACAAGTCCTAACGATCCATATTCTAGACTGCTGCACTTGAACATGTTGGGAGAGCCATGCCAAACCGAAAACATACCTTCCTGAACCCAGTGTTTATGTACACCTCACGGTTTGTTTTGAGGATTCTGGACGAAAACATGGTTTAGCGAAGAAGACATCATTAGTCGAAACGATTTGGAAAGGAGCCTGGCAAACCGAAGGGACACAAACCCCATGCTGCATACTCGTGATACGGTGCTTATCTCCGCAAACGCTACAACACCGAACATGGAAAACAGGCCAGCTTTATTGGAACTGTAGTACCCTAGCAAATACGCTCCAAGGCTCGGGCACTTTAGAACAGTTGGACAAGAGAACCGGAATGGGCGCTATCAACGGCCACAAGGGAAATAAGAAGCTTCTGCGAAGCTTTTAGTTTTTTTGGTCAGGTGCCTTGTGAATGGGTCACGTAAATGCTCTTTTCAAGTGGACAAGTTAGACATGATAAACACGCGAGGCAATGCGAGACACGAGAGACGATTCCGAGACAGGACAGTTTGTCAGACTAGATGCGATGCCGATGCAACGTTATGGCACATACACCTCTAGCCAAGCACGTGACGATCGAATACGTTGAGAAAGTTTTTGAAATGGCGGATATTTCAGCCTTTTATCTACATCTGCTCTTGTCTAAGCCGACTAGCAGAAAAACAAAGAAAGCCAATATCCTACAGACGTTCTCAGTGTACGTGTCTGCTGATCCACGCCAAAACCTGGAATCCATTAGACGCGTATCGACGGACCGATCGTGCGCGTCGGGCATAGCCGCGATGTAATGTTCTCTGAACACTCGAATGTCACTTAAGGGAAGACGCTACGCACATCGCAAATCCTCACTTCTCGGACTCAAAATATTTGTGCCAGGCGTTTCCGGAGTCCGCTGCGTCTTCCGGAATCGGAGATCGCGCCTTCTGCGTGCGTCGTTAAGCCGAGCATACTCTGGTACTTGACGTCTTAGTCCCGTAGGGCGGTAGACTACGAGTCTGGGGTCATCGGGACCAGCGAGTTATAGCGGTCTAACTAGGTGAAACTACGAAGAAGATCTTAACGGATTCAGAACACCGTGACTTTCGCTGTAGTTTTGCGGTACTTGACCGATACAGTTGAAGCTATCTAGCCGTCAATACGTGGGTTTAAACCATGTTAAGCACCGCTCATTTCAACAGTTTACACACGAGCAGGGGTCTCAACTCCAAAACCGGGATTCAGGGCCTGGCATGCCAAATTCAGGGGTTTTTCGGGGTCCAGGAGTCAAATTCAGGGGGGTAAATCAGGGGGTATTTTTCCGCTTTGTTTTCCAGGCATTTCAAGATTTACTGGCGCTCCAAAAAAGCACCTTTCAAATGCCTGTTTGAGCTTTCCGCCAGGAAAGCTTCGCCCGAAAAATTCCGCCGTTGCAGGCGGAATTTTTACAAATGAAACGTGATTTCCGAAGGAAATTGCGTTTTAGCCCGCCGCAGGCGAAGCCAATGACTTATTTCAGTGGAACAATGAGCTTTCTAAACGAAAAAAAGTTACTACTGCAAAAATATGATCCTATACCCCCCTGAATTTGCTCGTGAAAATCAGGGGCAAAAGGCCAAATTCAGGGGGTGCCCCCTTGATCAAGGGGGTGTTTGAGATCCCTGCACACGAGACTGCGGAAAGAGCATTACCTCGACAAAACTAAGATACAGGACGCGACAGAAACTTGAAGGTTGTGGCGGGTGCAAGAAGAAAACAGTTCATTATGTGCAGGAACAGAGTGTAGTACGATAAGGCACCACCGTAGATCTCGTTATCCAGATTGCCGTGTATTAAACGCAAGGTCGCGTTCCGTCATAGTTGGCCAAAGCAGTAAAAATTGGCGTCATGGAGCAGCTTTGCGATCTCGGCTTTCACTCAATGTTGTGGCTTCACTCACAGAAGGTACGTCGTGCAGGGTTTCGCTGTTCCGCATTTCTGCATAAATAGCCCACCGAAGCCCCGGAATTATACCTCAAGAAAGCCAAAAATCAACAGCAACCTCGAGAACTGTGTACGTTAGTTCTTTAGAATTAGGTTGAAGCCCTTCGCATAGTGCATAATCCGCCATTTACGGCCTAATCTTCGACGGCAGGACATGGAAACTTTCCGGGAATCACGGAACGGGGGTTTCAAAGGCCACTTGTTGACTAAATGGACGTTTGAGCGTGCGGTCGAACCATCCTCGCTTCATGGGGGGACATACGGTGATAATCCTTTGTGATAATTCTTCATAATGTTTACGCGAATGAAGAGGACGGACGAAACAAAGTCATGGCCCAATATCGACCTAGATCATGTTCAAAAGTCCGCATTAAAACCGTCAGCGGTGTAGCATCACGCGAAGCATCTTCTTTTAAAGACGGCCGTTATCTTCATTTGGTTAAGCAGCCGAGCAGGTGATGCCTACGTCCGGTAACGCAGACCATTTTAAGCTGCTAAATCTGTAACAAATCCTGGAATAGCGCATCTGATAGGGACGCCGCTACGACTGGACAGCAAGCATCAGGCTATTTAAGGGGTCACCGAGCGCAATCCCGAGAACTAAGCCCTATCATCCGTCGAGTTTTGATGCTGACGAGACAGCACTGTGAGCGGCCTAACAGCGAGGATTTGTTCACCGATATGTAGCGCTTTTTCTGAATATTTGTTTAGATCGCTTCGTCATTGCAGGGGTTCGGAATTGATAAAGACATAAGGAGCTTCTTGCAAAAAGATGGTCGATCCCGTCGCACCTTATTCTGTTGTTTCTGCCAATCTGCCCAACCCTTGCCCCTCGCCGTCCGTCATCAGCATGATGCGTGCCCCTCTTTACAGGCTTTGATGGCACAGTTTCTGTACAGACCCATGCCAGACAAAAGGACAACTCAATAATGTTTTTCTTTTAGAATACCAACGTGCTCAGAGTAAGACAGAGTAAGGACTGTCATGAAATCGTGAAATTTCAGCCAACGTCTTTTCGGTGATTTATGGGGCGTTCCGAGGCTTGACGCGAAAGGGTTGTCCTTCGTTGTAGGGCGCCGGCTGCTCGCCGCTACCGTTGCAGTTGCTGCACGTGACGTAGTCTTGCGTCCCTTCATCGACAAGGCGGCATCCGTCTCCCTTACACATAGGGCACATTATCGCGGACGGGTAGTGCATCTGGAACGGCTTCCTGGTACTGAAAATAACACACTATGTGTTGATGTAAAACCACATAGGCCATAAAAATGCAATCTCGAAGATCGAAAAAATCGAACAAAAAAAAACCCGTAGTTCGAAAAACGTCGGCACGGACGCGTAAGCTGAATCGAAGGTACCCTGTTTTGACTTGACTTCTTGTTTTCCAAAGCGCACCTATTGCTTTCGGACGGATCTCCCGCGTGCATTACGAGCACGTGGATTTGCTGAGCCGAGCTAGACGCACACAAGCCGCTTGTTTACTCCCTCTTGCAGACGAAAGCGAGTGACGCGGTCTTAAGAGTTCGAGTGGACGAAGACAACCAAAGACCACTTGTCACTTGCTGCTTGCGGTTTCGGTCAACAAACGCCCAAGCACCAAACATTCCATTTTGTCATGTTACAAACTAAACGAAGGGTGAGCCCACACTATGCGATGCCAGCGGCGGCCTTCTCAGTGTGTTCGTTGCTAGCATTCTAGGAGCTCATAACTAGCGGCAAGCAATCAAGGAGCCCGGTATTCAGCACAACATGTGGTCCTGATAAACATCCCGCGTGACCGTGCCGCTGTCGGAAGTTTCGGATTTTATCTGACGGCCAATCTCGGCACGTCATGCCGTGGCAAAACGGTATTTTTGGGGGCTCTTACGAGGTCCGCGCTTCGACGACAGCGCTATGATGGAATCTTTGGCGGCGACTCGAGTACGGATCAAGACGCGGCACAGAACACGTCGCGGGTCGCCGAGTTCAGTCGAACACGTAACCGCGTTTGTTTTCGTAGGAACCGGAAGTTTGACGGGAATTTCTGCTCTGGTCAGTGTTGCAGGCGAAAGTGCACCCGGCGTGCGCTACGAAAGCGGTATCTTACATTTGCGATTTACTGAGCCTGTACTGTTCGGCGAACTCTTTGGGGGGGGGACAGAAGCACAACTTCAAGGTCGTTAGAAGCTGCGACATGGCACCGGAGCAATTCAGAGGCATGCTTAATATACCTGCAAGAAAGGCAGTCTTATCGTCAGAATCCTTTTGAGGACTGCAATGCTGCTGCTGGTATGGCCCGTCACTGCCGGACTTTGTCTCCTTCTTGCGAGAACGATGGCCAGTGCTGAGTTGGAGGCAGGTTCAACCTCACTGATCCCGGCAGGAAGCTTGGAAGGCGTAGGACCATCTGACACAACGGTAAACGCTGATCTAGGTAGTGCAGGAGCGCCGTCGGAACATGCAACTGACGGGTGAGTGAAACGAAACTCAGCAGAATTTCGAGTGCAGATCGTTACCGTTTCGTGGACAGATACGGTTACCGGCGACCGATTCTGAGGAATTGCGCACCGATTCCAGTTCCCACGAAAAAAAACACATAATAATGAGGCCGATTCCCATATGTACCTAACGGCTCATCCTTAATGAACGTGTAACGGCTCAGCCATAATGCACGCTGCGAGGTCCACCGGTGCTAAACCTAACATAGATGTTTAGCCGAACCGTACGTCGCAGACGGCAATGGTACGGCTACGGTTACCCGGCTTACTACGGCAGCTACTACAACAACGGCTACGGCCATTATTACTCAAACTACAACAACAACTACTACTACCATAATCTCTACCCGAACTACTACAGTCCGGCGTACTACAACGGGCACAACAACGGCTACAACAACTACATGTACGCAAATGGCGGCTATCGAGTGGGCTGTTGGGGTACGCTCTGCTACGATGGCAAATATCACGGCAATGGCCGTTTCAACGGGGCCCGCTGTGTTGGCCTTTTATGCGTCCTTATGTACGCTGCGCAAGGATATCCGATTCATGGTTGATATTTTTCCGGCAAGTACTCGAATAAAGAAACGATGCATGAAAGACTTGGACCACATAAGCAAGGTTGTGCGTTTTTGTGGCCGTTCCGCAAACCGAACCCTTTATTGCAAAGCGATCGACGGTTCTACGTAAGGACGCTATAATTCGCGTGCGGAAGCGAATCCTTCCTGTGATGTGGTGCTCTTGCCGTGAGGGTTTCTCAGCACACTTAGCTGCCTTTCAGAAACTCTGAGCAGAAAGAAAATAAAAAGGTCGGTATTTAGAAAAAGGGTCAGAGTAAACAGATAAAAGGAAAAAAAATAACACATGAATCCGGAGAAAATTGTGACTCTTTAGGTAAGGTTGCACTTGAACTTTGTAATGCAACTAATGATTCGAACGTGGGTGCGGGCCATGCGCAAACTCAAGCGGTGATGTTGAGGACGTCAAATCGGTGTGAACCAACGTAGATGCGATGCAGTCCGATGCCGGACACAAAACTACTAGGAGCGCTGGGAAACCTTGAAAGTGATCCGTATAGTCGTGCCATCCGTTTCAAAAGACAGCCCTTCTGAAATTTTTTGGGTCGAAAATCGAGCGATTTCGCATTAATTCCAAACTTCCATCAGGCCCAAACGAGTCTTGCCCGGAGCTCGGTATGCGATGGCAGACTTTTTCAGCTCTTTCTGTCTTGAGCATAGCCCGGCCCTCCAGCCTCACTCGACGAGAGTGCCATTGCCCTTTGCGAATACATCAAGCCTTGCTGCCTGGCATCTTTTATTACTGCTGCCTACTCATCTGAAAAAGTTTAAAACTCTAGCTTGATTGATCTCTGCGGATTGCCAAAGTCGAGGATGGCTTGCTCATCCGGCGTGAGGCCGACGACCGCTGTGTCTTCCCTATATAAGCTCGCGACGGTGTCGAAGTGTTCCATTGATCGGTACGCGGCCTAAGATTTGTATTATAACGACGATTCTCATAAATTTCTTTGCGTGAACGACTCGCTTACGTGGAATTCGCCGAGAAGGGACATCAGGGTCCCTAGCCTTTCGGCGAAGTTTAGATAGGTCGACTTGTAATGTCGGTGGAGTTCTCGCAGGACTCGGTCGACGAACTCCTTGCGAACAATGTCGTCGATGAAGATTTCTCGCTCTAAAGCACATTAAGTTAGGCCACAAAGCGTAAGTTTCGTTCAGGTTCCCTGGCTGCGAGGAACTTTAGCATAAGGCAAAAGTGCGGTGGCGCTACGAGGCAGAGTAACTAGCCGCTAATACACATGCAGTAGCGCTATGAAGATGCCAAGACGCATGCGTTAGCGCTATGACTCATGTAGGTTCCCGAGGGAACGGAAACTTTTCGGGGACGAGAGGGAATCATCGGCGATAAAATTACTTAGCCGCTGTAAAACGCTTAGCCCGGGGTTGTTCCCTACAGGCCTAAGCACACCAAAAGGGGAGTCCTTTGGGTTTTTAGTCAAATCAAAAAATGCTTCATGCGTTTGTTCTGAAAACGAAAAACATTTCGGTTTATATTTGGGGGATTATTGTTAATGCCGATTTCGGACAGCCATGAGTGCCCTTGGCTGTGGGACAACTCGGCGCACGCAAGTAGCGTCCCACGAGTATCCTCAGTTTTTTTGCTGCTGCTGATATCGACTCACCATAATGGGCGACGAGAAGGTGCAGAAACGCTATAAGCTCTCTCTCGTCCAGTGTGGCTCGTCGGAAGCTTTTCCCGGCGTCGATCATGTCCAAACAATGCTGGAGTGTGCATCTAAAGCCTACAGAGTTGAACAAGTTTTCGCATGAAAGAGTACTTCGCCATTCCCTGTGCGTCGCTGATCCACGTTATCTGCTGAAAGAACCGGTGCAGAACGGCGTAGTCGGCGGGAAGAGGCGTGGTATAGTCCTGGAAGCACAACGCATTCTGTGCGTAGCGCATGGTCGCAAGGAGCTGTTCCAGCAGCGTCCAAGCGGGGGAGAAATGGCGGGACATGGTGCTCTAAAGACGTTAACTTAAAAGGTGTGTGTCGTGATCGCAGGAAGCCAAAGTTATGATGCCGCTGGTTGGGTGATAGGAAAGGTAGTATCTAAGAGCGCCTGTTCCCTAACCGGATGTTTCGGTTGTGGGATAGAGGTACTAGACACCTAAGGCGGGAGAGGTGCGGAGTAGGTACTTACCGGCGTCGCAGTCGGCTTAAAGTAACGGAAGGCCTTGAGGTAGTCGTTGCAGAAGGTCGACAACACTTCGCTCTCAACGAGGCAGATCTGCTCAAATGTGCGCGACGCTGAAGGGCCCATTTCCGCGCGATATGTGGCGTCGATCTTGCTCAGGAGAACGCCGCGTTCCACGTAGAGTCGGTTCCTGCATGCTAGCGCCGTCGAAAGCAGTGAGTCATCCGAGCTTTGAGGAGGCATTTCGAGGGGTTTGATGGCCTTGACTTCTGAAAGAAGTTCCTCGAAAACAGCAAGGAAAAACACGATACCTGAAGACTCCATTCCTGATCGTAAGCATCGCTCAAATCGGCAGTGCCGGCACCCTATAAAACATGCATGGGTAGTAGCGGCTTTCCGAGACAGTCGTCTAGTATGCCATAAGCACCGACGCAAACCTTCTCCGGCCTACCTTTCTTCTTGCGGAGGAACGGCAGACGACAAGTGCATTTGTACGAAAGAGCATGGCTCACCGTCCGCCGGAAGAATGCTAAACCCTCATCAACATACACTCTCGGTGCTCAGGAAAATAACACTTACACGCGCAGCTGTTGCAGACCACTGCTCCGTAATGCTTGTAATTGGTGCGGCGTCCACACACTAAACACAGGGACGTGTGGCCAACTTCCTGCTCCATTTCGCAGCTGAAAAAAAGCATCGACCTGGGAAAGAGAGCGTAGAGGACGGTAAAACGCGTTCGAACAAGGTCGCGACGCGTCGAACATGTTGAAGAATGATTCATAATCAGCTCTTCAGTGTCTTTCATTTGGCGTATGATACGAAGTTCCATTGTGACCTCGAAAAATCACCATTTTTTGGGGGTTGGGTTCGACCCCCTTTTAAAGGGGTCAAAGGGGATCTTCGGACCAAAATGATTTGTATTATGCCAAGTTTTGTCATACCGAAATGCACTAATGCCAAGCTGTTTCATGCCAAAATATACCACACTTTTTTCATGCAAGCAATGTGTCATCGTCACGACGACTATAGAAGACACGTTTTCTGCACTTAAAAACCACTGCGATCATAAGCGACCAAATGGACATTTTGGAAAAATTTGCCCGCTGTCACATGAAACGCGCTTGGCTTTGCGGGAAGCCGCACTCACGTCAGTAGTCATGCATTGGTTAATCCTTTGCGAATTCTGGCACGCCGTGTTTCCATTTGCGGCGAGCAAAACAGAAGCTCTAAGGGAAAACAAAGAAACAACGTTTCGCAGCGTGGTTCCTGTCAAAAACGTCAAAACGGGTTCTCTGTGTGCGCCGTAAATTGAGAAAAACTCCAAAGCGACATATACTCATCAAAGTGACTAGTTGTACGTCAGGTTGCCTTAGCAACAGGAAATGCTAAATGCGAGGAGACGGAAGTAAGCCGCGAAGTTCGACCTGAACCGATTAATCTTCTAGAAACAGTTGCCGTTTCCCGCGGACCGACACTTCGCGGAGTGCTTGGAAAACAATGAGAACACAAAGAATGCACGCCAGCCAGCTTGGGAACAATTGGACAGCCGGCAATAAAGTGGGAAACCGGTGAAACCCATTTCGGGAAATTACGTCGGACGTCGCACGCGAAGGTCGCCACGTCACCCGCGGAAACGCTAACGCGATTTCGACGGACGACGGACGGTTGGAAGTACCCGGCGGCAAAGTACTCCCGATGGCAAGTATTCTCGGGGTATCCGAGTCGGTTGTTTCGTTCTCGATGCGCACGCGGGACGGAAATGAAGCCCTTTCTCGGTTTCGGATTAACTGAGTCGATGAATTCTGAAACAGCAGGTGGACAAACTACCGTATTTTTTCG
>JNEY01001073.1:7872-19596 GCA_020875895.1 Aphelenchus avenae
GGGGGGGGGGTTTATTAGAGAAAATACGGTACATCAGTGTGGACGTTGCCATAATAACCTCTTTCTTTCACAAAGTTAAGGACAATTTTCAAGAGCCACAGCTTCGTCGCTTTGCTTGCGAACAGTCACATCCCTGACGTCGTCAGCGTCGAGAGCGGCACGCAACCGCTTTTCCGACGGCACGAACGGTACAATGCGCAGAAGCTTATGGCGCAGCAGGAATCTAAAACCGTGTTTTCAGGTACCAGAACTTAACCGGAAAGTTTATGCGCACTTCAAACTAAGGCCATGGAGATCTATGCATACCTGTTTATGTTCGACGGGAATGAATATCCGTCACCGGTCTGCTTCAGCGCCACAGCATCTCCCGTCTTGAAGCGGAAGCCTCGCTCTTCAAGGGTTGCGCCTAAATCCGAGCGTTTCGCGGGATTGGCTTTGCTCAAAAAGTGTCGATACGATTTTCTTCCAGCATTACTTACCGCCACAGACGTTGTCCAGGACGAATGCGATAAACCCACCGACGAACAACCGCAGTGTCAGCATCATGTTGAGCATCTGGTCAACGTCTCGGATGACAGTCTTTATCGGATTCTGCTCGATGTACTGACCAAGCCCTAACGCTCCGATGAATGCGACGCCAATGATGTTCAAGTTACGTGCTGAGCGGATATTTGTCTCCTGAAAGCTTCCCTCGCGATTTTACAGGATAAAAAAACCTTAAAACAGGGCAAGAGGATGTACTTACAGCGAGGTTGTACAGACACAATCCGGATATCATGCATAAGCACATAGCCAGAATGGACCCGATGATGGGCTCTGGAATCGTCGCCAGCAAGGCTCCGGTCTTCGAGAACAAACCGAGTAGAATGAGTATGAGTCCCGCAAGCTGAAGAGGGAGACGACTAGCAACACGCGTCACCGTTATCAAGACGACGTTGCCTAAAGCGAAAGTACGCTCACCATGTATGCTTGAGAGCTGATGTCACTCGCCTGCGTACGCGCTGTTGCCTAGTCCGCAGCCCGTCAGTCCAGCCAGAAGTGCACTGAATCCTAGAAGAAGAGTATTAGGTAATATGACAGGCCATTTCGGCTCAAACCCTGCAGAGAAATTGCTCGGTTTAAAGCTGAAGAAGGCGGTGGTCCTTCGTTAGAGAGATTCGCAAGGAAGTCGTACACGCCCATGCTTTCGATTGCGCTAGCTGCGCTGGATGCCAGGAACCCCAGGAACAAACCAGCATGGAAGCTCGGCGGGCCGAATTGACCTGAAATAATCTCGTCGAATTCTTTTAGCTCATGTGCGAAATTACCGGGATAAGGCACTCTGAACCAGGGCGAGTTGTGAAGCATCGCGACGCTTTGGTTGGTGTCGACCCTGGCGGCGCTGTCCTCTGCCTCGACGCCGGTGAAGCTCAGAATCGCAGCGAGGAACCAGCTGACCAAGAGGGCAAAGAGGAACTAAAGAGGACACATCAAGCCTCCGACGACCTTCGTTAGACTCACCGGAAACTGTCCGAGTAGTCGAGCACGCGCGATCTTCACTCCTTTTCTCGTCACATACGGAAGCGGTATGAGGGCGTCTGGGTACATGACGGCGCAGATGAAGCAGACGAAGAAGTGTCTAAAACAGTCTACGATCATTGGCGAAATGACCAACATCAAGTTACACTAGCGAGATCCAGTGCTTGGCCATCATCTTGAGCGTGGGGTCGATGGCGCTAATGCAGAGCAGCAGTAAGAGTGGCACGAGCGTAATTGGACCAACGCGACGCGATAGAAGGCCAGCGATGCCGAATGCACCCGCGAGTATCTGAAGCACGGAAGCAGCCGCAAGACTCCCAGCAACCTGAAACAAGACGTCGATCTCCATCTGCTCAGCGCGTTTTCCTTACCATGTTTATCTTGTCGAGGTAGACTGATGCGGGCACCTCAACGGTTTCTGAGACGTTACACGCCATGTCCGGGAGCGTAGTGAAGGCCACCAATGGCGGTAGGAAAGCGAACGAAGGTCCTTGCAAAATGGCCAGCCTGAAACCATTAAGACAAGTAAGTTGACTGTTCTAGCAAATAGCCTAACCTAAACTGATTGCTAAAAGTAGAGGACCGCTAAACTGCATACTAATTTCGGCCACTTAAACCGGATAATGCCGTTGAGTCTACGTTATAGATTCACGTGTTTCCGATGCCAGGCACTAACCTAGTTTAACCGTGCGCACCTTACATGGTGTACTAAGGTACTTACCGAAGCCCTATGGTGCTCTGGAGCAAGGTCGAGATCCCGGTGACGAAGAAGGTCGTCGATATGAGCCGGCTGCGAATGTCCATCGTCGCTGCGCCGGCGCATGCAAGCGTTGCCACAATAAACGGCGTCGACAGCGCTCCGTCCGTACAGACAATCACTTGCTAAAGACTGATCGTCATTGTATACAGAGTCGAAGGCATTGCCTATACCCACCTGACAAGCGTAGAAGAAGGACATCTTGAGCGGCGGGTTGTCCGTCGTGCGGTACTGAAGTTGCAGCTTGCCATTTGCATCATGAGAAGACTCCTCTTCGGACGGAAGCTTCTGCTTGGACGCCCCGGTAGAAGTCGTACAGGCTGACATCCTTCATCAATGAAACGGCTGAGGGCGTGTGCACTGCAAAATGCGAGGTTCAGCGGTCTACAATCACCCCAAACGAACACGATGCGGGAAAAGGTTTGCATGTCAAATTGCGACAGAATAAATTAAAGGGAACGCGAAATACCTAGTGCGCTATCGCACAGAATAGTAGAGCCACATGCATGAGTGACAAGTGAACGACATGTGGCATTTTACGGTTTTACGTGCATGCATGACGCATGAAGGCTGGCATACCCATACAATGGAATTGTTTGAAATCGTAAATACAGCTAGGACCGGGTTCAACAAGCAGCAAGACTCCAGAAATTGTGTCGTGTATACATGGGGGAGGCGGTCTCAAGGGGTGTACAAGAGTACTTTTTAGGCGCCTTCTCTAGGCACCGACAAAGCCGAATTTCGCTATTTTATTGACAAACTGGCGCGTATTTACACCGATGTAGTTGAAGGCCAAGCAGCGCAAACCGTCAGTTGCGTGTTTATTCGAGCTCACGCCTGGATCGATTGCCCAAGCGGCTGTGATGATCTCTCTCTTCGCTTTGTGCTATTTCTCGCAGCCGCATGTCGTGGAGCAGGATGGGCGATTTCAGCACATCGACACCTGTGGCCCGTCGATAGAAGAGAAACTTCCGGCTCTCGCTTGTGGTCCAGTCGGTACTATTTTCGTGGGACAGCTGCAGCATGATCTTACATGCATGCAGGACACGCCTCTGGTCTTGAGATCCCGCAGATGGACTACATTTCTCATTAGCGAGCATTAGGGAGGATTGGAAAAGGGGAGAACTATAAAGAATGTTAACAGCTGAGTATACGCGGCGCAGAAAACTCGGGAGTTAAGGACACTCATTAGATTGAGAGACCATTTTCGGGCGCGTGCGGGGGAAGTAAAACTAACGGATGACGATACACAACAGCATCCCCGTACGGGAATTGGGCTTCACAACAGGTCATCAATCCGTGGCCGAAGGGCGCAAAAGTGCGCCACTTGCGAACTCGTGAACGATCGCAGTGTGCCGCACTAATCGCACCCGCCGGGTCGCGAAACGAATGATGTTGCCCTTCGCTGAATAACCTATGTGGAACCGCAGACGAAAGCAAAGCACAGAAGAGCGGCTCGTCGAGTATTGGTTTTTATTTGCAATCCTTTATTCGCTGACAAATGACTTCCTTGCTCGACTTTCATCAGCGGAGAGCATCCGCTTGGTAAATGCTTTGTTTAGGCACGCATCGGCTTGACGTTATACTGTTTATAGGGCCAAGCGACTCAAGCGTATCCAACAGTGTCAAAAGCGTTGTCATATGGCATGAACTTACGACAACCCAGTTTCAGGCTAACTGGATAGACGTAGGACTAGGGGAAGGATAAAGGAACATCGGCTAAGTAATGACTTCTTAGAGATTCATTCTACACACTGCTTCCATCCCACGACGCTTCAAGCGTGCTACTAGTTGTTTGGGCCCCGGTCTTTTGGGCCCCAGGAGAAAATATGCAAATCATCGATGCAAAATAAAAGTGAACCGTTGGCACAATCAAACTAAAAAGAGAGTGACGAGTAGAATCAACAGCGAAGTAGACAGCTATCCGACAGGTGGTGCTGGATGAGGGCTAGCGCATCCGCCATCGCAGCTCGATTGCGTTGGTCAGCCGGGGAGGGCAACGACTCTCGACAAGCGCCTTAGCGTTAGCATGCACAAACGTGCTATCGGATTTTGCAAAACGGCCTGACGATAGCTTTGTAATCTTTTTGGAACATGAAATGTCCGCCCAACCGAGGAACATTTTGAGAACGCTGACGAGAAAGCACAAATCGGGATGACTGACCGTTAGTCACAAATTAACCAAGGCGTTAAATTAAGCAGCGACTTTTGACATCTGGAATCTTCATTTTAATTTTCCTGGGACCAAAAAACGGGACCCAGAAGACTCCGAAAATTTTAGCTGGGACCCAAAAGAACGGGATCCAAACAAGGGGTCACCAGCATTCAAATTTCTTACGCTATTCCAAGTTAAAAATCGCTAGCTGCAAGCCAGAATAAGCTTGAGGATGTCACATAAGGTTCGAAGTAGGCATAAAAGTAGCGCGTGGTACGCTTTCACAAGACGGCCACTTCAGCCGACCAACGGAGTCTTCTGCGGATGAGTCGCGACACTGCAAAACGAATCACGGCCGCCGTATCAAAATGAGGAAGCTGTGCAGTGTACAGTTTTCACAGGCTTGGAAGCCTGAACTTTCTTCTAAAGCTGGAACTGCCGTGTGTATACCTACCTCCATTCGGAAGAGATGTGACTTACGCTAATTTTGCTTCCACGCAACTCGCAGTACTACTAGTCAGGCCATGATGCAGCTTACGTTGTAATACGTTTTTCGCGAAAACGCAGAGACACATTTAATGGTTCGTTGCCCGAGGACTCTCGCACATCATTTCAACAGACTTCATAAGGAAATCGGTGAAGGATTTGGGAGAACCATTGTCGTAGTCATCGGAAGGTCCCGGCTTCTCCGAAGGGCCTGAGGTGAGAAGCCCGCTGTCGACAGAGCTGCTTGAAGCGACGCTCGCGAGTGCGTCGGCCAGCGTAGTGCATGGCGGCACACGATCCGCAGCGCTAGGTCCAGCCGCACCCTTGACGACGGTATCCCGCAGGTCGATCTTGTGCCGCTTCCGGAAACTCTCCCACCAACTTTCGGAGAACTAAAAAGAGCAGTAAGTTTTGGGTTGACTAAGGCATACATGAAAAATAAAAGGTTCGGTAATCGAAAAAAGCAAACATCCTCTCGATTTAGACGTAGCCCAATGAGCCGATCTGCGATATCACCTTGAGATCGTGGATCCTTCGAGCCCACGCCATGTCCTTCGCATATTCGGTGATAATGTACGGAGTCAGCCGTCGCCCGCTAGCTTGGCTATCTGCAACCCACTTTGCCAGGTCGGCGTCGAAATGCGGATGCTTTGGCTTGCGTCCACCGCCGCTCATCCGCGACTTCGTTAGCTCGATTTTCCTAGGGAAGGTTTAGTGTTAGGCGAGAAGCGTGGAAATCAGGCAAGAGTCTCTGATTTGCTACTTCTCGGTCAATTACGCTGTCACGACTTACTTTAGCTTCTCCTCGTCCCTGACCCACGCCCGAACGGAGCTCCGGTCCACATCGTGTCCGAGCTTTGTGAAGTGTCTCGCGGTTCCGGCTATGTTCTTCGTCTCCTTCGCGTGCCGTACGACGTCAAGTTTGAAGGCGACCAGGTGTTCTTTTCGACTCTTGATGGCGGTATGAAGCACCGTAAGAGCTGTAACAGGATAGGTTAGGTATTTGGAGGGTTTACAAGGTGAGAACGGTTATGGTTAGCATGTTGGGGGACTCTCGAACTGAGACTAAAAAAACCAACCAGACCGAGTGATTTCCAGCTCATACCGTTGTCGTCGTAAGGTGCTAGGCTCGGCATGTCGGCTTGGACCATTGTCGCATCGCTGGCATCGTCAGCGGTGGCTCCACTTTCTGTCGGGTTCTCAAGCACCGGTGGCTTGTCACTCGATTGCCGAGTTCGGCGGCTAGGTGGGCTTCCCGGCTTCTGGGACATTTCTGCAGCTCCTGCAACTTAAAGCTTATCATTACGAGACAGTTCGAAAAGTAAAAGATCGATATTGCTTGAAGCACGCGTAACAACCGCCAATAACACGTTTGGAGATCGGAAACAGGCAACAACTTTTGCGGCTGTGATTGCTTTTGCCTACTGTGCTTCGAAAATCGTCTTAAGCATGACTTTACAGCTATCTCTTTTTTGCATGAAACGGATCGAAATGAAGCGCAAAACGCCATTAGGTATTTAACTGTCAAATTTAATCGAAACGTCATTTTGTTCATGCAATGTGGTCATTCATTTTTCATATTGTCCAGTTCCTTAAAGCCTATGCCGAGAAGAACTACAACGCAGTTATTACGGAACCACAAGCGGAGACACAAACCAAGAGGATCGTTCCATAATGGCAGGCAGAAAGCTTCTAATTAGCAGACCGAAGCCGAAAGACGACCGCGTAGCAATTAGTCGATTCCCAGGGCATAAGGCCACACGTCAATTCCGCTCAAAACACAGCAGCTGTTGAAGCATGGCTTGCGTGAGTCAGTTAACTTCATTGGCTCATTCAGCGCAAGCAATGACCGCAACCAAATCGCAGAATGACGAATTTCAATACGAGAAGCCCTTACGTTGTAAAAAAATGTCGGTACGAAAATGCAGTGCACACAGTTCCAGTTAAGGACGCTCTATCGGAGGGTATGTCGTTGCGCGACAAAGCACTCCGGTAACGACGGTCTTCGAAGGCTCTATCACTCTTTTGCCATAGCCAAAGGCTCGCAGCACAGCGTATCGATACGGCTTGACAAAGTGGAGCCTTGTGCATTCATGCATACCAAGCGCATCTGTGCGCAGAAGCATGCCCGTGCGCAATTTATGTGTACTCAGTGGTATCGCACATTATGGGGTGTCGGGTTTAGGAAAATTCGTGGCTGAATACCTACTCTACAAAATAAGCGGGACCACATGCAATATTTATCGAACCGTGGTAGGCCTTGCACAAGGCTGAGCGCGAAAAACAGGTATACTAGGCTCGCTGAAATGCTCGGCTATCAAAAATCCTACCCAACCGAACGTAGAAATCCCACCAGCATTCACCCAACATGTTTTCCTGCTTACCGGCTGTCCGAGCAACCCAGCGGCGCTGAGGGACAGATTGCTCGTGTGGACCCATTGTCGTAAGCGGGATTGCGTCATGCTTCGCAGATGATCAGCGTCAAGTAAAGTCCATGCTTAAGCTTGGTCACAGCGTCAAAGACGTAACTAATTCTTCCTTGTTGTGCACCATAGGGGGTACTATTGGAGGCGGGTTACCAGTTTCTTCCCTCTTCCCTAGAGGGGGGGCCTATTGGGCATTGGGCTAGGGTATTAATAGTTCAAAAGGGTTCAAACCAGACTAAGCGTAGCAAGCCCGTAGGCCTCAATGCACTTCACAAAAAAAGTCCACCTGTCATCATTCCTGTTATCCGCACAATGTCAGCATTCATCTACGCAGTTGGTTTTGCCAGCCAGGCCAGCAGCACCTGGCACGGAGAGCCAGTACACTTCTGAATTTACCAAAGTCCAGTGGCTATGACAAACCTTGTGGCAGGTTTTCCGCCTTGTTGTTTATACTTGCAAAAAGGAAATGTGGATGATTGCGTGCGCAGGTGTTTTTTACGCAAAGGTGAACACCAAAGCTAGATCATCGTGCCCCGGAACCAGTCTACCTCCGAAAACATATAAGCGTTCGAAAAACATCCTCGAGCGCAGTCGAGCATGATCGTCCGGAGCCAGTGACGGAGGCAACTGGACCTTCCCATGGCCACTGTCGTAGAAGCTTCGATAAGATAGGTTTCGTCACGACGATTTCAGGCAAGTGTGCGCGATCATAAACGGTCTTTTTTCTAATATTGTGCACCGCACATTGGCTTGATTCATCAAGTTTAGAAAAACTACAATCGTTGTCGTTAAGTTCGAGACAATAGCGGAGTGTTGGTGGTCCACTTAGGGTATCCCGAGTTCCGACTGTTTCCCGTTCCTAAGGAGTTTTGAATAACAACTTGCTCCGGCGAGACAGCATCCCACTGTATCCGTAAACTTTGCACCTCTGAACTGACCGAAATCCGGTGCCACCAGAGTAACTAACTGCAGCTGCTTGCAGAAGGCTATTTCACCCTGATCATTGACTTCCTCCTAAGGTGTTGCTTCCATCTGTCTTTTCAGAAGCAAAAGAAAGAGCGAAATCATTTAGCAGTCTTTCGCTTACGTAAACGATGAGCTTAGACTCCAGCTCGAACGTATGTGGTCCCTGTATGTTTTTGGAAGTCCTTCTTGCAAAGCAGAGCCAACATTTGCTAGCTTTTCCAGGAAGTCATCTAGTGGCATGTGGATTCGCTGCATTTTATTCACAAGTTGACCTTTAGCCAGCTTGTTATCCGACAGGTGACATAAGGAAGTCGTACTAGCTGAATGGTTGGATATGCACGTATGTCCACCTAAAGAGAAACACCAAGACTTGATCGTTGTTACTAAGAGTCGCCTATCGCGTAAATATGCTTGTTTCCATGTAGTTCCCTCAAATCACGGTTGGACTAGTCAGGGTCCAGAGCTGATGACGGAGGCAAACTGGACCTTCCCTTGGCCACCGTCGCAGAAGCTTCACCATACCGCGATAGGTTTCGTCACGGTGTTTTCAGGTGAGCCTGCTGAAACTACGCATTTTTTTCTCATCTGCTTTTGTACCGAGCCAGAATTTTGCTTTCTTAGAACCGAACCTGAAATGAAGTGGGCCTGGTTCAGCTCAGTTCAGTTAAGAACTTCGGTAACGAGTATCGCAACTTCAGTTAAGTGCCGGTTCTTGATAAGCATGGTGCATAGTGAAAATTGGCTCGGTTCACGAAGCGTGAGCAAAGCTTTCAGTATGTGGGCATTCTCGGTTTTGGGAGTACATGTAAATGCGTAAACCGCAGGGTGTGACCTCCACGCCAACATTAGCAGAATAATGAAGCTGCAAATTTCACGAGTGACCATAAACGGACGTCTAATGTCTTCGAACTTCAGCCGTAACATTCCCTTTCTTCGTGGTGCTCATATGGCGAAAGTCCACGCGAGAAATGCACACGTTTCGCGCATATCTCCTGGTTCATTCATGCTGGTCCTTCTCGGAGTGCCTTCTCAACGGCCTGGTCCTGTCGACGCCGCTACATCCGCTTGAGGCATGTAAGCGTCGATGCAAAAATGAGCTCAAGAAATGCAACAAGTTCAGCATGGGTTTCGGGCCCGCTTAGGTTCTTCGGTGACGTCGGCGGTCTGCGTTTCTCGATCATCGCCACATGTTTGACCGCCTCGAGGGTCTCCATAACGTTTCTATTCGTTCTGCGGTACGCTGCCCTGAGACCTTCCAGTTTGCTCTACAGGGCGCTAGCGCATCCGCTGTCCGGCGCATCGTTGCTGATACTGATTTTAGTCGTCATGATGACGAGCGTTCTTATACCGTTTAACATGTCAGTGTGGGACCCACCGGAGATAAGGGTAAGCAAATAATTGGCTTCTGTTGTATTCCGCTTCCTAGTAAATATCAGCCGCTGTACCGTACCGGACTCAACTGGTCGGTACTCCGCACCGTACGTCCCCTGTACATGAAGCCGTACCGTACTTAGTACATGGGGGAGAGTACTTGAAGTCGTACTAGCATCCGGGGGTTTGTGTACGAGTACCGGTTCCCATTTCGACATTTCACCAGTACCGGTCTCGGTGTTGAAAAAACTTTCCCCCAGCCGTGTGCTGAACCGACAATGACGATTCTCGATGACGATACACTGTGCGGTACTGGTCCTACGTTTACTTCCTACCCTCATACTGTTTGCTCCCATTCTAAGCGCCCAACGTCCCGGATTCGTAAAAGTACATCTTTGAATGATGTGCTGGTTTTAGGCCTTCGTACGCGTCACGAATCCGGCTTTGGCCGATTTCCTGGAGGATAAAGTTGTCTTCGGATTTCGGTCCGGATCGGACAGTCTGCTGCAGGTTGCCATCTTGTTGTCAGCTGCAATTACACTGTCCTACGTCGTGGTGGAGGTGGTGTGTGTTGTCCTATCGCATCGATTCCTCAAGAGACACGTGCCAAGGAGGAACTCGGACGGCGCCGAGAACAGGACGTATGCGATGACGAGGAATTTCCTTAACGCTCTGATCTGTGAGCAGGCACGACTTTGCACTATTTTCGGTTGCCAACGGACTTTTGACACCCTGAAAAATCTTGCTGGTTTATCTCAACTCTGTTGAATTTCCAGGTGGTTGCTTTGATAATGTCCGAGGTGCCCAATATCGCCTACACCGTATGCCTGGAGAGCCAATGTGCCTACGAGGATGAGCTCTTTGGCTTGCACGATACACTGGTTTGCGCCCAGTTCATCGTCACGCACGTGTTCATGGTCGCCATTCTGAAACCCTTACGGGACGCAGTGAAGCAATGGACCGGCGCTGGCATCACGCGCAGCATACCATTCTTCTCGTTCACATCTAGTCGCGTGTCGGCCATGCGGTGACCGATGCAATCTTGGGCAATCGCTCATCAGTGGAAAGCATACTGACGCATTCCGAAAAGTAAACAATTCGTTGTCGCTTAATAATTGTCAACGGTGCAAAAATGACAAATACACTTAAAAATGACCACGATAATGCCTAACCGGAACGAATGTAGGAGCTCTTTGTCCGCGTTCTGTGCCTCATCGACCGCACTCCGCTCAGAAGGCTTGATAGGCGTCGCAGCTTGTACCCACGGTCGATACGTGATGACGATACTTTGAGCTTCATAGTTCTGATCGTGTTTGCACGGCAGGGAATCTGCAAAGAGCACCGTTACTGTGAAGTCGCCCTTTTTTGAATTTTATGAAGTTTTTTTTGAGTCGATGGTAAAATTTTTCAAGGCGTTAACGGCACATGCCGTTCTCACTGGTTGATAGAGGTAACTTGGGGGTACAACTTTTGTCTTGGATGCAAGTTTATACCGCTGCAGGAAAAAATTACAAGTCGTTTTCAAAAATTGAAAAACGGTTTTCAGTGCAAATTTTGGAATGTGACATTGTGACGACTTGACTATGACTATTGACTGGCGAAAGGTGACTATTCACCTTTGGCCCTTTTAAAATAGCAACTTCGGCGCGTTTTACTTGCACTTCTTTGGCTTTTTCCCGGAGTGTCCCATTTTTTATGCCCACTGAAAATTTTGGGGCACTGACTCTGTGACTCCCAAAAATTTCAGGTTTTTGTCTGAGAGAACCCCATTGTAGCGTTATTCGGTCGTGTTTGGTTTCGAGGGGGTGTCCCATTTTTTGACAAGCAGTGTATTTGAACAGCTAACGATGAAGCAAGCATTTAAGGGATTGAGCCGGTCACACTGGCGCAAAACCAAAAAAAGTTGTGGGCATTTAAAACTTTGTAATTTTCCTGAATGGGTCGATCGAAATTTTGTCCTGTTGATAAATTAGAGAAAATACGGTACTTTCGACTACTAATCTTTTGAGGCAGCTACCGTATTTCCTCTAATAAACACCCCCCCC